>JARJDZ010003773.1:0-10301 GCA_030264555.1 Aleochara sp. GC000083
GAAGATGGACGGAAAAAATGGGTACTTTGTATGGTGGGCAATCCGAGGTCGCGCTTTTAACAAAATTAAAGTTTATTGAAACGAATCAATCGAATCAATTTAGGATTGGAAGGATTGGATCTAATATCAAAGACCAATCACCACTATTTTGCTCTTTGCTATTTATTTTCTTTGAAATCGGGTATTTTTAAACCAAAAATCATCTTCACACAAGTAAGATCCTAGATATCCTCGTTTCTATTTTATCTGGTAGAAAAAATATCTTTTTCGTTTGTAATTCAGAAATAATAATAATATCAGAAATACCAGTTGTATTTCAGATATAGAAAATGAATTTCAGAAAGTACAAAATGTATTGCACAAATAGGACTTGTATTTCGGAAAGAATTCATTGTATTTCTGATTGAAACAATAACTTTCTGAAATGAATCATAATTCAGAAAATAGCATAGGCATTTCAGATATTATGATTTGAGTTATAAAATATGTATGTTTTTATTATATTTATCCATTATACTTAAGTCAGATTACCATAGCAATTTACTAATATTTATAATATCGGATTTTTGGGGCATGTTCGAGGTAAACAAATCTTGTAAATTTTCTTTATCTCAAATGCTTATTAAGTTTTATGTTTCTTGCACGTCCGGTAATTATATTCTGAATTCCAAATGATGTTTTCTTAAATACACATTGTCTGTTCTGAAATACTTGTAATGAATTTGACATTTAAATTGTGCATTCTAAAATACATTTTATTAATCACAAATACAATTTCTAATTTACAAAATTATAATCTACAAATTTGAACTACAGATTCTGAATTAGATATCGACAAACAAAAATAGAATTGATCTAACGTACATAATGCATAATGCGTCGTAAGACGAATCTGAAATTAACTTTATTTAATCTTAAATTCCTAAATGTCATTTTTATTTTCTGAAATACAATTAACAAATCTTGACTTAAAATGATATGATCTGAGATACACTTGGTACACTCAGATCTACAATTGATAGTTGAAAATTGAAAATATTATATATCGGGTAGAAAGATAAACAAAAATTTTAGATTTTACTTCCAATTATTTCATGTTAATTAATGAAATGTACATTTCGAAATTATAATTGAACCTATGTCTATTTCTCATACATAATTTTATATCTATTATCACATCTCAAGATAATATCTAATGTGACGAACACCAAACATGAAAATTACCATTGAGAGCAAATTAAACGTTTGAAATAAACGGTTAATTAACATGTATCATATGCATCATCAATATATTAATTTTGCAAAGAATTGCATCATAGAGCCAGGTGATCCCACGGTTCAACCGACGAGTAAAATACCTTAGTACGAAGATCGAAAAATTTTCCTCTCCGACGTCTGACATCAAATGAATATGCAAATTTAAACAATCTTCGCCCATCTTTTTACCTTTAGACGCTTCTCGAATGCCATTTCTGTGTAGATTTAATCTCATTATCTATTTTGCACCTAAAATTGCATAATTGCTGGGAAACTAAATCACTTTTCAGTGTAACAATTCATGGCACTAAAAATTCATCCTTTCAAAATTCATTCTGTACGAATATAACTTTTAAAGGATTTTGATTGTCCCTGGTAATTTGTGAATAGTTTCAACACCTTGTAGATGGTGATTTTCTTCATTCCCGGTACGAAAGCAATCTCGTTGGAGGAGGTCGACCGCAAACAATATGACGATACAAATTGGGTTTAAATTTCGTATCAAATTAGGTTCCGAATTGAATTTGCTCATCATCTTCTTATCTTCCTTTCATTTTCTTATTCCCTTACACTCGAGTCTCCTTTGGAGGCACTCTACTGCAACTTTGCCCTTTCATTTTCCTCCTCTTTTCCTGCTCTTTTTTCCGCCACCAATAGATAGGACTAACTTCACTGGAAATTTGATACAAACTTTCATCCATTTTGTTTGTCCATTCCTGAAAATGGTCCCAACCGAACCCCGACTGGAATTTGAATGGTAATCGGTCTTGGGTCATCACCAAACGTGTCTCTCTGGTGCTCATCAGTAAATTTTATGACGTCTACCCAAAACAAAACAACCAACGATGAGCACGTCACAGAAACAGGAGGATAATAAAAATGTTTAAAAACGTGGACGTAATTATGGTCCGACTGGTCGTTTATCAAAGTCGTCGTAAAATTCGTGGCAGCAAGAAACCCTCAGCGTTTACGAACCGAACGTAAATAAATGCTCTTTTGGTTATTATTGGGGCAAATGGAAGAGGAGACAAATCGAGGAAATAAAAATAAGAGTCCTCGAAGAATCGCAGTAATCGCATCGCAATTCCATCGCAATGTAGAGTCAGTCGTCATAAAAAGCTACTAACTAACAATGAGACTCAGGGAAGTGAGTTATTTTTTAATTATCTTGCACTTGATATATTTTTCAGAGGGTGTTAAATTTGTCTCGCATCAAATCGTAAAATTCCTTCTTCACCAACCCAACATTGGTAAAATGTGGACGTGATGCGCACAAAAGGTGGAATTAAGGAGCGTGAAGATAACAACAACTTGGGAATTTTATTGTTGGTGCGTAAGAGTGGTCTAATACAAATAGGAATTTTATCACTCAATTTTATGGAATTTTTTAAAGTTAACATTCGGATGGTCAACGAGTCGCAGAAAAAATAACTGAATGATTAAATATAAAAAAGTGAGATGGTTTTATAATTAAAGTTATTTCACTACACCTTTTAAACATTTGCATTAAAATTTATGAAGGGAATAATTTACTTTCATTGTAATAATAATTAATGTAGAGTGAAGTATGCAAGGTGTATTTATACATATTATCTACGAAAGGTGTCTGGTTGATAAATTTAATAACCATACGTTTTAAATCATAAAATTGTAATTTTTAACGAGAGATATAGAAAATTGAAAAGTCTAGTAAAAGCGTTACAAAGAAAGAAGAATGAGTTTTCTTGATATAATAAAATCTTGATATTTTATAAAATATACTCTAGCATTAATTTTGTTTGTTTTCACCTTTAATTAATATAAAAATTACCAGGCCAAACATAAATCTTTATCAAATACTATTCCAATAAATTTTACTTTACTTATTTTAAAATTGAAGATGTCCTGATTTAAAAATTACCTTAATTTGTGATAACAATATGCATTCTCATGAGTCTCAAATTTTACTTCGAATTTTAATTCGAATTTTTGAAATAAAATGATCAAATATTATAAGATACAAAAATGTTTTCTTTCAATAATTAAATCTTCAAATCATTACAATAGAGTTTTTACCTGTAATAACACTTCAGAAAAAAAAAAAAATGTTTGTTAGAAAAATTACATTGGAATCGTCTGCTCCTCAAATTTCCCTTAGACAAATCTACATACAGTGATTATAATCCTTTTTGGACCAATAAGATAAAATCAAAATTTTATGACACTTTATTGTAATGGATTTAATTCATTAAAGAAATTCCGAAATTCTTCAGAATTTAATTATCAGACACAACATTGACCGTTTCTACAAGGATATTCTTCAGTCAAAAATCCAATCCACCAACAACTCTTCTTGATTTAACAAGCTTTTAACAGCTCTTAGGATCTTCTATTCAGCCAACCCTCGAGATTCACAAAAAGATAATTCGAGTCATTTAAGTAATTCAATTACTCGTGCAGCTTTTGATCGCAATGACGTCTTTGAAGTCTTTCTAACACCTTGAGTCATTGACATCCCACTCCTCGCATCTTCCACGATCCTTTTTCTGTATAGATTACTGATACTTTTATAATCCCTCAACACCGCCTGAAGGTTGAATCAATTAATTAACTCGAGATCCCTGATTGAAACGAAGCAAAAATCAAATTTGGACATTTGCATATTGAGATTGCTTATTTATTCACTTCATCCCCGTCTTCCATGTTGGTGCACAAATCTTACATCTAAAAGGATATAAAGAAGGAATGAAGAGATGAGATACACAGAGATAAAAGGGATAAGAGGAAAGATGTCTTCGGTTCGTTGGCTCGTTGTATTTATTTCAGTTATGGTGGAAATGTCCCCAAAATATCCCCGAGGATGCGATTCGGGTCTGGTGCGGTCTTAGTGCAATTACAAGGAGCAGAAGAAATGATTCCCTCGGTGGATAAACGAAAAACCCGAAGAATTCCAAAGCACTCCGAGGATGTAAGAAGCGGAGTGTAGGGAGCCGTTTAAGCGATCAACAAATGGCATTCGGGAGCAAACACGGATATAATGAAATAGTCCATGGATCGTAGACGTAATTTTATTACCGTCTTGATGGTTGACATGTTCTTCAGATGTAATTAAACGATTAACTTATTTAGTTTTAGGTACTTGCTTTTCTTCGTCTGCTTTGGAATTGGTTCTACTCATTGTCGGCTGAAAACTAATTAAAAATTAAATAAAATTACGATTTGGCAAATTGAATAGATAATACTTTTATAATTTTAGAAAGTATAATTCAGAAAATTTTATATAAAATTTACCAAGGGTGATTTATTTTTCAAAGTTTGTAGAGTAACAGTACAGAGAAATGTGCATTTCAAAGAATATATCTTTATTTTACAGGTTTTAGGTAAATTTCAGAAATTGACTTTCTAGCAAAAAAATGCAAAAATGTTCATTACTAATTCAGAGAGTAAAAATGCAACTAAAATTAATAAACTAAAATTGAGCGAGCAGGAGACATAATTTAGATTTGTTATATGTAATTCAGTTTGCAAAAATTATAATTCATATTTGGCAAATAAAATTGAGAAATAATTTAATATCAGAAAGGATTAAATGTATTTGAGATTAGTCAAATTCCTAATAATTCAAATGCAAATCATTTTAATAACATTTTTTGTTAAATAATAATTCATATTTTTAACATATAAATTATATGTACGTAACATCAAAGTAATGACATTATTAATGCCAAAATAATTATCGCACATGAATAGAAAAAAACATTTTAAAATTAGTGAAGTTTTCTGCATTAATTTGATACTTTCTCAATTTTATTTAACAAATCAGAATTACATATTTTCTTTTCTGAAATTTAATTGGTCGTCTCTTTATTATATACAATTAGAAAAGGTAGACTAAGCTGAAAATGTATGCTTAATGCCCGGTTTCTGAAAGCGATTTTATCTAACCAATAGCGTTATTTGTCTCCTAAACTCATAAATGGGTTTCTGAAACGTACTATAGCGTCAACACTCCGATAAATCTCTCGCTAAANGAAACCTGCAAGATATCGAGAGATTGCTTTCGGAAACCCAACTATTACTTATGGAACCTATAGTACTAACAGACCAATAGTTATTGGCTTGCTAGAAACACGTTTCAGAAACCGGGCGTTAATAAGGTTAATTTTACGTTCAACCCATCGTATAGTGTAAATCAAAGTTAGACTAACCAAAATTGAAGTTTAAGTGCTCCCACCTAAGAATTATTAATTAGACGAAGTGTGCAAGCTTTGTAGCAGCTACAAGACTTTGGTCGGAGCTGTAAAATAAGACGAGGGTTTCTTAATTAAAATATAACTATATGAGTCGATATCGAGCGATTTGGCCGATAATAAAGAGATTACAAGGGCGCTTGCAAACCTCAACTTATCCGCTGCACTTCCCAACATCGCATGAACTTATCGAAACCTTCGCTATGAATTTCCCCGAACACAAAGGCCAGATTAAATTCCAATTGGGCTGGAAATTCGGATTATGGCCGCCGCTTCAAACTTAATCATCCTTCGATATGAAATTTCTTTTCGCAATACACCGCAGAGGAAATTGTGAAATGCACCGCGGACAAAAAAAACTGTGCTCCAAACTGGGTCAACACTAATGAATGCAATTAATTAATTATTTATGCGCGTGCAGCTGTATATGTCATCTAGATTGGACTTGTACGCGCTGATATTGCATTGTTTCGAGTGCAAATGAGACTTTGCTGCACAATACAAGCGCTGAACAAACAGTTCATTGAAAGGCATATTGTGTGCAACGCTGAAGATACGGCCTTCGAGATGGCTTGCTTGCTGCTGGAAATGGAGCAAATGAACGAGACATGACTCGCAGATTGCGAATGTTCCCCGATTTCGGCGGAGGGAATGCACTCAAATTCAATGTTTGCATTAAGCACGTTTAATCCATATGTTCAGTTTGTGGTATTCGGCCCAAAATTGGTTTCCATGGTCAAACAGCAATTTAGCATACATATGCTTTCGATGCATTGCTCGGTATTTGATAATTTTAGATCTTAGACCGAACGGGATTTAAAATACCAGGTGAAAATTGTAAATATTATATAACAGTAAAGAATGTTTGCCAAACTTTCCGAAAGTAATTCAGGATTCAATTCAGATTTCTAAATTGTAATTAAACATGCAACAAATATAATTCAGATTTGTTACATGTAATTTAATTTGCAACAATTGTAAATCAGATTTTGTAAATATGATTGAGAAATCATAAGTTCAAAGCAGAAGTGATAAAATTTATTTCTTATTGACCAAATGTAATTGAGAATACATCAAATAACAGGAGTTAATTTGCAAATCAGATTAGTACTACTTTTTGATAAATGATAATTAAATTTTTGAGTTGCTAATCACAAGAACATCAGAATATAAAACATTATTATTGCAGCAGAAATTATCACTCAATTTATAAATACTGCTTAAATCAGAGGTATCTAATAATACAATCATCTAATACTTTCTGAATTTCAAGTTACAATTTCTGAATCACATTTCATGAATCGGAATTATATTATATCTTTCTGAAGTAAAAGTGATATTTTCGGAATTACAATTCACAGGTTTGGAATTCATTTGGTACATGCTCAACATCATTTAACAAAGCTGAATTGCACTTATAATTTTCTGAAATTTAATTGACGCTTTCTGAATTGCAACTGAATATAAGAATCGTAATAATTGTAAATTCTTATTAATACTACCAACAACTATTTTTATCGATTGCCAAATAAGAACAGTAATTTATTGTGAGATCAAATAATCTAAAGGTTTTTCTAATTTAATTTTTTCGTAATTATTTTGCCTTAAGAGACTAAAATGCAATTTTCCTCTGTTGATGTAAAAAGCAATCTCAGAGCTGATGTCTCATATTTTTCAATTTCCAAGGTGTAATTTTGCTACTCGAGCACTCCCAGCAAACATTCGCAACTAATGCAAAACACTGACTTGATTTGAGTTTGTAATTAATGTCAAATGCATAAGAAGTGCGCATTTGAATCAAGTTGCATCGCACTCGACGGAATTAGTTCAGAAAGTTGACTCGTTTCGTGCATATTGTGCAACACGTATTTACAAGCACAACGCATCTCCGGATGCATTTCAACAGCAGTTTCTTCAGAGTGTATACAAGAAATTTAATTTGCACAATTTAATCGAATCAATTTATTTATTTCTTCAGATTGCTCCTTGTTTATTTCGTCCGTACGCTTCTAAATGCAAAAATATACCGTGTAATTATTTTCTTCCATGAATACAAGCCTTTGAGACATCAATTAAAAGTTTAATGAATATTATTTATTTACGTTTATTTCATTGGATCTGAAGGAATTAATTATGAAATTGATGCTTGTTATGTCCAATTTTGGAAGTTTTTTAATTAGTTTATTAATTGGTTTACTGTAAATGTCTCCAATATAAAAATGAATAAATTTTATGTCCCTTATATTTCTCTAATATCCATCTCTAATCAAGTCTTATTAGAGATAGAAATAAATGCATAAATAGATGATAGATATGAAAGGTATATTTTACGTATAGTTATAATAGTTTTATGGCGTATTTTTCTTTATGGTTGACTTGATTGCTGCAATCAGAACGTATTTCAATTGATATTTAAATACCCAACCAAAATAAAAACGATATAAAACATAAGTTGGAAGCAATCAGTCTGGCAATAATAATAATACTATTAACAAGAGACATTAAATTGGTGGTGGTTATGATATACATAAACGTTCTATAAAAATGCTTAGTTCCAGTCCAAAACCCATTTGCATTTGATATCAAATCAACGGTATCATGTATCTAGTCTATTGGAAATATTTTATTATGAGAGATGAATAAAAATGTTCATTAATTTTATTAATTAGTTACTCTCTTACTAGTTTATCTATTATATATTTCAATATTGGAATAAAACGCCTTCATGCTAATAAAATGGCATTGCAAATCTGCAAAACTCATGTTCAGCTGAATATAAGATATGAAAGATCAAAAATATTCATTAATTTTCAAACTAAAAGACTTTTTTGCTAATTTTGTGTGCTTTCCAAAGTCATTTTTTTCTAATCTCCAATCTTAATGTATCCAAATATCACAAGAAAAAATAATATATTATGATATAATTCTTACACTAAGGATGTCTTGGATTGCAGTTAATTCTTGAGATTGTTTAACAGAAATTAATGTAGTCGTTTATCAAACACATTTCAATAATATCATGCATACATTGCAATATCCAATTGCCAAATTTTACTAAGCTAAACTTTATCAATATTCAGGTGATGATTACAATTTGCATTTTAGAAAATTTTGCGTTAATTATTATTACAAAAACGTTAGTCATGTTTTGAAACCTTGAAAATTCTCATGAGCAAAATTGAATTAAAATTTTCTAACCATCATCATAAAATCATTCAGGCAATAAATGTATTATAAACAAGATATGTTATTTTTCCTCAATTGGACAATGAAGAAATATATTATTCTAGGAAAATCATTTCCGAACAATATGCATAGAATAATTAGGAGGATGTATATTTTGATATGAAATTCAAATGAGTGGATTTATGTTCCAATGCTCTTGTATTTAGTTTTAATGCCCTCATTTCGGCTGCGTCTCCTTGGGTATCAGTCCGTCATCGACATTGCTGGCGAACAGTGACTGGCTTGACTGCGAAGAGTAGAAGATGTGCTCATCGCGAATTCATCTCGCGAACTCTAATTTGCCACACAAATCCAGGCACGAAATCTACTAGGCTTCTTCCTTCGAGTCGCCAGCACCAAGCAAACTGGTGACTCAGGTTCGAAATATGGAACGGATGCACTAGGAACTATTCTAGGGCGAATCTTTGTCTGATTGTTTCGTATTCAGTCTGCTGTGTGTTTTCATCTGTGTTAGCATGTCTTTCGGTTTTCAATTTTCTTCCTTGGCCTTTCTAAGATATGTGTGCAAATGTGAATAAGATTGTCAATCTTGATGTAAAAGGTAATAATGACATTTCTAACACGTGTGATATATAATATTTTATCTTGCTGGAGAAGACAAGGTAGAATCATCCAGGAAATAACATTTTACTAGATACTCGTCAAAATTTCGTTTGAGTTGAAACGGCATTTTAGTAATTAACAAATTCTAAACATTTTTGGTCATTGTACATATTCACTAGGGTGTAATATTTATTGATTTTTCTCACTTGTGAAGTAATTTAAAGCAAATATTTTGCTCGTTCACACAAGTAAAAAACTGCACTCTTTTCAATTGCAATTCTGAAAGTATAGAATGCAATTAATATTTTAATTAAACGAACAGCAAATGTAAATTAGATTTGTCATATATTATTTAGTTTGAATTAGTTTGATTAGTGAAATCTAATTGTTATACATCAAATTAAATTCAAAGATCAAACACAAATCAAAATAGGATCAACTTTTATTAAACAATAATTCAATTGTTTGATAAATAAAGTATATATCATGTATTAGGCCTAAAAACACTGGGATATGTGAATCAACTGTAATTATCATTATCGCATAGTTTATAAACAGTTCTTTAATCAACTTATTCAATGGAATCTAAATTACATGTAATGTTTTCTTAACTTCAATTAAAAATTTCTGAATTACAATTAGGAATTACATTACATAACATTCTGAATTAAAAGTGTTGTATTCTGTAATTTACTTTCTCCGTTTCATTTATAATATCTGGTTTATACCTACTCATTTTTTTTCAATTTCTAAATTATAACTGAAAAGGATTTAGTTTTATATTATCTTATGGTATAAAACCAATTATATCTTTGAGAATATAAACGCACGCATAATTATTTCATCGCTAATTTCAATTTGCCTACATTTCAGTTTCCTATTATACCTCAACTCAAAATGGATCTGAAGCATTCTGGATGTCATCACATGACGCATGCTGTTCCCATTACTCCAGTTTCAACAAATATAGTTATTTATTAGTTTTATGCATAAATTCCCTGATCCAAGAATCTACAATCTGTCTAA
>JARJDZ010003778.1:0-118037 GCA_030264555.1 Aleochara sp. GC000083
TTTTTGCAAATTTTTCAAAGACTATATATAGTCTTTGGTACATTTTTGCACATTTTCAAAAAAGTTTCAGGATTTTCAGGAAATGTTGCTAGAAACATTTAGCACCTAATTCTGAATTAAACGCAGAGAAAATCAGTCAAAAAGTCCCGTTACTTTTCGAGTTATTCAACTTTGAAGAATGTTGCTATTTTTGCAAATTTTTCAAAGACTTAGTCTTTGGTACATTTTTGCACATTTTCAAAAAAATTCAGGATATTCAGGAAATGTTGTTTATACAATACCATGTAAAACTTCTACAGGGTCACACATAACTTGAGAATATTTCCTAAACCTCACCAACCTCCAATAGTCACATTCGGTAATAATTAAAATAATGAGTTATTTGTTCACAAACTGAATATATAGGAATGAATTGTTTACACAAACCTTAAGAGCCCTGGCAGGTGTAGCACACATCATGTGGGGAATGTTCAATGTTGTTTGAAGTTCCTCAAACATATGATAAACTTTCCATTGCAGACTCTGTAACAAATAAATTAGTGAATTATTTGCTCACATGTTAAATGTATAGAAATGAATTGTTTATACAATTCCTTAAGCACTAGCAGTTGTAGCACCCATCATTTAGTTGCCACTAAATGTGTGGAGCCTTGTGGTGAAGACTCCAATACTTTGCAAATCTCACACTAGGAGATAAGACTCATTACATTACTCTTGAAGTTCCTTGAACATGCAGTGGACCCCAAAAAAATGTTGAACATTCTATAATAACAAAAATATTAAGATAATTGTGTATATATTGCAAAATTTATACAATACCATTAAATAGGCAGCATTAACTTATCCCACTTGGTGTTGACTCCATTATCCATAAGTAGTAAATACCTATTTTCCTATTAAGATTACTCATAAACTGATTATACAATATCATAATGCCTGTTGCTAATTTCTCAATTAAAAAAATACAGTTTTGAAGTTGATGCAAAATGAAATATGTGAAACTATCCACTAATATCACAGATAATCACAATTAAATAATATCACAATAGCGATAGTACTAGACTGTCTTAAAAATGCACAACGAAAAACATCTCATTTTCTTTAAGAAATGTATGATAATGAAGATATCCCCGGGTTCTTCAACAAATATAATAAATGATATATTTATAAATTTTGACAATAAAAATTCATGATGATATTTCAAACGACAAATATACTCTACGTTAACCGCAAATATCGATCATCTGTTAATACTTTTACATAAATTGTGTTTTTTGTAAACTGTACAACACATCACAGGATACAGCAAGCACTGTAGGCCGCTCTTTAATGAGAACATAGCTCAACGCAAGAATCAAACTTCTTAACAGCAAATAAAAATCCAGGTTGAGATATGTCACCTCGTCGGTATTCACTGGAATCAAAGCGTTAAGTATGACAATTAATAAAAAATAATTATAAACACTCGCTTAAAAGTAGAACTCAATTATGTGCAACAGAAAAAATCTTGCTCAGTTCGCTGAGACCGAAAGCCGTTTTCGAGAGAATTGCACTTAGCAATTTATGTATTTACAACATTACTTATACGAACTACTTTATTAGTTACGGTAGTTGAACGTTTAACAAGTCCAGCCATTGCACGTCATCGTCGAAGCGTTCAACGCGCACTTTCTGCCGATAATGGTACTCTTTGAGGAAGCTCTTGAGCGTCTTCGGCAGTTGCAGTTTGTTCACATTGTCGTAGGTCAAACGGCTGGTGATCACAGCGCGACACAGATGCTGCAGGGAGAAGGCGCTCTTTCGATGCAGCGGCCACGTGAGCATCGGCTCGAAAAACATGCAGCTACTGGGATCCTTGTAGTGCTCGATGAGGCCGCACACAGTGTCCGACGTGTACACGCCTGGGTCATGCGAGTCGAAGCTGAACATGTGATTCCACTGCTCGATGCGGGCGTGCAGCGAACGCCCGTACTTGCGGAACGACACGCTGAAGAGGAATTCCTCCTGCGCGGAGTCCCGCAGCAAGAAGGTGCCCTCCGGCTTGCCATCCAGAAGGCGTTCGGCTTCGTACCGATCCATCTTGCCCCAGTAGAAGCTGCAGTTCGTGATGCTCAGCAGATCGCGCACGAGGCAGTGGATGAAGTCCACCTGCGTGTGACAGCCGGGCACCACGTCAATGGGGCATGAACGCAGCATGACGTGGTTTTGAAATAGAGCGCGTAATGATTCAACCGACAGGTCAGAAGGGCAAACCAGCTGGAGACGGCGAGGTGGCAGCCCGTCCTCCGATTCCATGTCCGAGCAAAGCAACTGGACACGCCTCGTTGATCGGAAGTTCGCTGGAGGTTCAACTCCTTGTTCCATCTCCTTGGCGCGTTGTCGCCGAGCAGCTTCGTCGCAGTCTTCATGTGATGCTCGCATCCTACAATAATTGCCACGCATATATTAGTCACGAATCTTTCATAAAGATGATTTAATTTTGTGGTTTAAAGAAGACCACGTAATTATGACTCAATTAATCAACTTCAATTAAAACAACGGTTTTTACGTACCAATTCATTTCGATGGGCATTTGCATAGGCCCCAGAAGAATTTGCGCTCTATTATGTCCATAGATACTATTTGCATTGACAGGTACTTCGCGTATTAAAGGCTGAACTTCCTCCACAACCTGTTGAGCCTGTGGAGGCGGCGATGGCGATCGTGGTTCGTCACTGGGTGACGTCCGCGCGTCAACCATTTGTATTGCTTGTTGGGGTTCGCTTTCCGTCTGACTTGCTGCAGCCTCGGCGGAGACGATTTCGGTACGTTCCTCGCCATCGAGCACGGCGACAGCACCCAAATCGTCATCATCCGGTCGCCGATAAAGCTTTCCAGGCGGTGCCTCAAGCGGCGGCATATTCTTGGCTTCTTTCTTGGTGCATTTGAACTTCAGCGGCCACTTGGGGGACTTCTTTGTGGCGCTACCGGACGTTGAGGCGCAACCGGGGGAGGTCGACTCTGAAGTCGAGGCGTGCGCGTTCTTCTTGGAGCGCTTGGATTTGAACTGCAGCGAATGACCGCGTCGCAAATTGAAGCCGAGAGACGTCAGCGACAGCTTCTTCTTGCTGCTTGCAGGCGACGACTCGGACAGGCTGCAATCGCTCTCGACAGAATCCATATCAATGGTTGAAGTGACTGAGGCGACTCAAATTACCTACAAATAAACAAACAAAAATTAAGAAACGCAATACGCTAATAGAAGAAGGCATATTTCGTGCGTGGTCGGCTAATTTATGTTCATAGATGTAATGAAATCACACTGAAGTAAACAACAAAATGAAACGAGACTATACAACCTTGAATGTCTATACTTAAGTTCATGTTGAAGTGCGACGAGTATAGAATTACATATGAATATTCTTAACAGTTCCTACAATTCTATTAAACGTTTAATATTGGAAACTTGCAATTTGTTTCTAATGGCTTTCTATAAAATTGAGCGGAAAATTCGCAAGATTTTGCAACTTTTTTTTTAACTTCTGGCAATTAATTCTATCCAAATACATTTTCAAAAACATTGCAGAAAGTTTTAGTGACCCATTCTGACGTTTTTTGACTTTTATTATGCCTGCCACTTGAAAACAGATGGAATATTCAAAGAAGTATCAAATTACTTCAGCAAATAGAAAACGAGATATCAGACAGGCTTATAAAATTATGTTGGAAACTACGACAAAAACAAATTGTCAAACAGGTTTCTTACCATTCAATGATTGGATGGAATATTAATCGGCTGTAGATAAAATATATTGACTCAGCTGAGCTAGTTAGTTGTCCGCGATTAAGAACTTACTGCGCTCACATACAATTAGATTGAGGACTATCTCATCCGTGAATTAACAAGTTGCAACTTGTATGGACAGGCTCACGCATGCTTGACTGGGCGCAAACATCAGCCAAGGGAAATCAGTCGCCGCCGACGAGCGCGATCCCGATGAAAAAAAACTTAACGAGCGCTTTAGCTTCACAACCAACAACAACAAAACAGTGTGGATTATTGCGGCAATAATCTCTCGCTCGACGTCTCGGTAGTGTTCCAAAAGACTTGCCGTAATGAATGACTCACTCTCGTCGACGCTGCTTGCCACGCATCGCACAACGAACGACGACTGCGAACGTTGGAGGCTCGATTTGTTGTTTATACATGTAGCACGCATCAAAGCGCATAGCGGCAACAAACAACAAAGGCTAAAAGGAAGAAGCGAGACGGCGATTTTCAGTGTGCTGCTGTTCTATGTAAGCGACATGAATGCAGAACCGCGGGCGCGATTTAACACTTCATCAATGCCTTCTGCTTGCACCAACCGAGAAGCATGATGCGTTTCATTGACGAATTTGAAGTTTTTCAATGAACGTATGGTTCTCCAACCGTGACTGGCTTCAACTATCTACGTTCATGTTTACTTGCTTCTTATCACCCGAATTATATTTACATTCAAACGAGTGATAAGTGCACATTTCCATTGATAAATAAACACATTAGGAACGCCGACTCATTTAGAAATGTTGACAATTGTGCACGTTTTCCTCATTTTCTCAAATGCATTCTGAAATCAATTCATTGAATTTTCTTGCTTTGTGCACCTTACAGATTTACTTCCAAGAAGCTCAACGTAACTTTTTCACGAAAAGCAGGTGCATTCCAAATCGTCCTCAAAAGCCTACTTTACTATTCAGCCACAATCCAACTATTCTGAGAACGTCGAACTTGATTCTCAACGGGAACAGGTAGTGAATGAACAACGTTACCTGCCGATACGTCTTCCTACTCTACAGCCATTCAATTCCTCGAGATTAATGTGCCCGCAATTCCAGTCAACTTTTCTATCTCTCTTGCCGTTTGATCGGGACGGATGCAAAAGCATTCCTTCACATCGCGCGAACGTATCGAAGTCTCGCACACTCCTTGACGAGTCGCTACCTCCTTCAAGGCAGTCAACTAACTAATAAACGAATATTGTAAATATAAACACACGACCAACAGGTGGATTGAATTGTATGTGTGCACAGCAATCTGCGAATTGCCTGCACAAACATCAACATTGATATCAGCAACCGACAATTGAGATGAGAATGAAATTGATCTCGCCACAAAGTGGTGTCAACAAGATTGCGCTGACTGCTTATTGAATGAAGTCAATCAAACACACGCGAAATGCAATCTACGTTCTCAATCTCATTCGTTCAATTGCGATTGGAAAACATTACGTCACAATACTCACATTGAAGCGATCAAGTCATGGGTGTGACAATTGATTCCGTCCACGCTCAGTTATCGACAATTGCACCAAATTACTCGTGACGAATCGACAACGATCAATACGTACACATCACTGATAATACGCTCACAATAAACAATCAGCGTGTATCATTGCAAAACGCAATTCATTCGCGATAAGCAGTCCACATTCATCGCATACGAAATGTCAACTGGCGACGCCATCTTGCCAGACGGTGCTGCCAACCTGCTTCGGCCTTGATGCAGTGCTGCCAACTGCTATGAAGCGAAGTAACTAGCATCTGGTTACTTTAAAAATTACGCATTTGTTGTTTTCTAGTTTCTACTTGTTTTTCGAAATTATGCAGTGGCCTCAATTATAGTCGTATATTGATAAAAATGTGTAAATGCACATATCTCCTTTTCGTTGAAATCCACATGAATCCTTAATTTCCCTTAGAGTTTAGAAGCTATTTCAAATGTGGATAGTTGCTATAGTGCTCAGTTTTGTCTTCCTTTTCCCCTGATTATTTCTATATAATATCCACACCTTATAATTAGGTTGCTTCACTGAAACACTCGTAGACATTTGCCCCGAGCGTCTTCAATCGATCGTTCATAATCAGCTGCGTAATTAGAGTTTCGGGCAATGAGCCGTTTGATGTCATGGCATTCATAATTGGTAACACTTTGGCAAAGGGTATTTTCACCTCGCTTGGGTGGATGAAACCATTTACACTCGCCCGTTCAGGAACCTCCTTCGATTTGTCCGTGTTTGTCAGGTAGAAGCTCGACAATTCGTCCGAAATGAGCGTAAATCCTCGGTTGAGACAAAAAGTTGTAAGGCTTTTGACTTCATCACTTTCTAACAAATCTGCAGTATCTCTAATCTGAAATTAAGCGATTCATTAGGATGCTCATTATAAAATTTAAAAAAATTAGTACCATATTGTTTAGTAACAAATTATCATTTGGAATGTTGTTGGTAATAATGTAATCTTTGAATTTCTCAACGGGATTTCCAGGACTTGTGGATACCAACGTTTGTATTGACCAGAACAAGTTATCAAAATCTCGCAAACGCATTTTCTTGCTTAACATGATGTTCTCCAACAATTTGTTAAACTGAAATAAAGCAATATTTTTCAATAAATGTTCAAAGTCAAATGACTATTAATTGTTACCTGTTCTTCAATCAGTTTAGCAATATTCTTCAATCCAGAATCCAATAAGTTATTGCATAATGTCAAGTAATCCTCCTGAACTGCAGTACTCACTGAATTTGGATCCTTAAACAGATAGGCTCCCACAATATTGAGCTGAATTCTCAATGTCACAACCAGCATCACAGACATGTAGATTAAGCAGGCAATTCTGCACAAAACCAGCAGCTGCAAACAAATCATATTAGCAATTTGAAGACAAGTCATTTCAAAAATTACCCTTAACTGATTCCATAAATCAATTTTGGTTACATTTTCAGGATTGCTCTTCAATTCATCTATCACACTCTGTGTGTCAAAGAAGTCATTCAGCATCTTATGCAAGCTGGATGACAGGCTGAGAATGGTCTGGTTGCATGTTCGCTCAGTGCTCTCAAAGTGCTGCTGCTTTCGTGTCCTCTCCAGAAACTCCCTCGTTTCACGTTCCTGCCAATCCTTCAGCTTCTGTTGTGCGTACCTCGTCAGCAATATTGAGCCGGTGATGAGGATGCCGCCGACGAAGAACTTGCCTCGATGGCGGCCGACAAAATTTCGTAGCTTCGAAAAAACACTCATAGCTTATCTGTAACTGTACATAACCACGATCTGTTTCTTTTCACGAAAATACACCTCTTTCGCAGCGATTGCTTGCGATTCTCCCACTGGTGCTGTACGTTCTGGTTACAATGGGCAATTCGTTTTTACATATTATCAGCTATACCACTTAAAAGTTAACGTTAAAATACATAAAATTTAGACGATAATTTTTCCTAATGTAAAAATGTGTAGTTCGACTGGCCGCCACAACACAACATTGGCGCCTCTGTTGCTAGATGATTTTTGAATATCATCTCAATAAATAAATTACAATTGCAATTAGGGAAAATACGACACAAATATGAATCTAAATTATGTAATATATGATTTACATTTACTTGAACTTAAGGAACAAATTTACGTATAATTACTCGTACATTAAATATGAAGAGTTAAACTCATTATTCTGACACTGAATGAAAGTTGGTGGAATTAGCAAATTATTCTTCTGCAAATGCTCCAAACACTCCTCAAACATAGGTTTTGAAACAGTTATACAATGCGTACTGCTATCCTTACACCAAGCATCAATAATTTCGTTACGGGTGGTTACTACTTTGTAAAAAGTTTTAGCTACATTCATGGTCTTTACACAGTTATCTTCAAAAATTTTGATTTCTAAATGTTTATCAAATATCTTTAGTAGTAGATATTGCATATTAATTTCGTCTATTTGACAATTTAAAAGTATTTGTGGTATAACTATGAGCCCTTCACTGAAAATTGATTTTACAACTTTGAAAACGTCACCCAAACCTGTTGAAGTAAATTCTTCATCAGTAGCATTGTTTTTAAAAATTGTTGTATTAAAATACAATTTTGCTGCATCCCTAGTACAATATTCCTTTGTTCCCAACCATCCAAGACATGATTTGCATCTTAGATAACTGCTCTCTAAACATAATGGATCTTTAGTCAATGTTGCATTTAACAAATAATGAGATTCACTGTATAATAAATCCGTAGATTTTGGCTTTATATCAGTATTTTGATTACAGGTATTATGGCAAAACCAATCGTTTTGTTCAGAGCTAGGTAATGGTAGTACCCGATTAAAAGTGATTCTTGTAATATTGTTTCTACAGTGCTTACACAGAATAGAATAATTTGAATTGGGTTTTATCTGAGTTGAATTTAAAATTAAGTGCTTTTTTAGATGCGCACTTAATTCCAAAATTTCCGCCTTAAATCCGCCGCTATTATAAATAGACTTTCTATCAGTTATCATTCTAAGCCAAATGAAATGCTTGTTGCACTCTTTCATTAATATAGTGCCATCTTTTAAATGCAAATCTGCTAAATTAAACTTCTCCACAACGTCGGTTTTTTTACATGCAACAATTAAACAATTATCAACTATACTAACGCCCATATTTTCTGCCTCATTTGGCGTGTTTACGAAAATGTTCACACATTGTAAACGTGGGCGTATCTCAATCACCACTCTCTTTACGAACATATTTTTTCAGCAAGTTACGCGATACGAACTTATCGAAGAGTTTGTCGTTTTCGCGCACCACAAACGGCAAAGTTACTTTCTGATAGTAATCTGCGAGTAGTTCAATGTTGCTAATCACATTTGAAAGCAAATGTGAACGTTCTGCATAGATTCCTGGTGCCTCATGTTGCAAATATGTGAAATGCACATGCAGATGATAAAATGATGGTTGATAATGTAAATATATCCTTAGCCTTGAAGCATCCAGACCATACTTTTCACTAATTGCCCTCTGAAATAACAATTGTTACAACTTATCTAATGCAATTAATGATAATCCCTTACCACACCAGCAGTTTGAATGTTCTTCAAAAGTGGTAAATGTTTATCAGTTAAATCTCTTAAGGATTTAATATCCCTGGAATGTGTAATAGCCAGAAAATACAGGGTCTCCAGAGTTTTACCATCCCATTTTAAATCAGGTAGCAAAATAAATCCATTTGAAACATCAGGATCTTCAAATGCAATCCTTTCTTCCTCAGATTTGTGTTCCAGTATATTATAAACCCACTACAATGTACAAAACTTTAATTTGTATAATTTTTAAATCTACGTTATTTACCTGTAGATTAAATTGCTCCTCATTTAAATGAGGCAATACAATATCCTTGTAAATTGCAGGAGTTTCATCAATAATGTAATTGGTCTGGATACTATATTTCTCAATGTGTTTCTTGGTTGCTGGGTGAATGATAGTAGCCCTTAATACTTAAAAGAGATATAAACAATGTTATAACAAGCAATGCATTTTGTTAGGTTATGTATCTTTGATATTTGTTTACTCACAGTTTAAATCTGATGATTCCGCTAAGCATTCGTAGTTTCCGTAGATATCATTATGAAAATGTTGATGCAACTTACAAGCGTCAAGCAAATTATTATCCTGCACTTTTTTATCTTCAAACGGTGTCTTTTCTAACAAAACAATACCAACGCCGGGAGCATCCTTGAATGTTCCTTTCATGCATATTGTCTTCCGATTTGAATTGTTATGCAAGACTTCTTGGATTTGAAAAGTGGACAAATCTTTCAGCTCCTCGTGAACACTATTTTCATTTTCAATTATTATTTCTTCATCCAACTTTTGCACCTTTGTGGAAATAATTTCCGCGCCGTTTAAGTCAGCCATTTTGAAATGGAACCAGGGAGTAAAGTCTTTACTCCCTCCACGGATGGACTTGAAATTAGGAAATCAGGGATACCAACCAAACAACTTTTACATCCCTAAAAGATCTAAAATAAAAGAAAATTTGAAAATTAATTTTCACCTTCTTGACTTGATCATAATAGAACCATATATTTTAAAAATAAAAATAATACTTATAATAGAAGACCAATATTTAATTGTCATAACAATAATATCTAGTCATCTTCCTCAGTATCACTGGAAATGTGCAGAAATGTTATATTTTCTGGAGAATCACAAATAATTGTATTCTGACTATCAAAATCAGTTGTCTCTTGATTATCTCCATCTTCAGGTGCACCCAAATCAGTTTCATGAAAAGCAAAATTAGTTTGTTGTAAACTATTTTGATTTGCCTGAGTTAAATCTCTCAATGCAGTCACAGGACTTGAATTTTGTGGTAATTGCCTAAGACCAGCAATCCCTAAAAAGATAAGACACCTGAACAATGTCCTTAAATTATGCAATTCTATTAATACCTATTTTGTCTATATTTGCCAAATCTCTTTTTATTCGCCTCCTTCTTGAAGGGTCATTTCTTCTAAGCTGGAGCATTGCTTCTAGATCCATCACATAAAGGAAGCCAGCCACCAACAACTCACATGTTCTTTCACCATTCTTATATGCAGTTTCTAATTCTTTGCTGGTCCTTTCATCATACTGCCACCAACCTGCTAGAAATTGTATTTTAATAAAATTGATATTTAAAGCATCTACCACATACCATTTCTTCCTTCATAGTACCACTGATAGTTGCCTTCAAATGATTTCTCAGGGGATTTATTTGAAACCAACATGGGGTGCTCCAAATAATCATTGGGAATCTCTTGTCTACACATTGCACATCTTTTACTTCGATTGGCAGTGCCTTTGATGCATAGGAAGCAGAAAATGTGACCACATGGTAGTTGGGCTGGGTGAATGTATGGTTCCAAGCATACTGCACATAATTCTAAATCAAAGAAACTATTAGTTTTTACCAAAAATTGATTATTGTTTAATTACCCTTATCAACTTCTTCAGATGAAGTTGCAGCTGATTCTTCATGTGGCACTGTTGAGATTCCTTCAGCCATTATTTATGTACAATAGTTTATAATAAATATTTTCATGAAATCCTGCCCATTACGCTGCAATTACTTTAATTCTACTGGATAAATTCCAAATGTTTTGGTGTCATTTAACTGTTTACTACCGAGAGCAGCCATGACATAATTTCTCCAGTGTATTAAAAGTTGCCTAGTTCATATCCGAATTTTAAACGTCACGTAAGTTGCCTATGTTTTTATTGTTTTGATTAAATTTTTAAATTTTAATTTTTAAAAATAGAATTTCTTTCTGTAGTGAATAATCTTTTAATCAACTGTAATCAAATAAAAATCTACTATTCCCATATATTCGTCATCTAGTTGTGATTGCCCGTAACTCAAGAGTTTTAAACAACTTACAAAACTTTGAAATCACTTATTTAGAGCAATTTTATTTACATTATGGTGCTATATTTATCAATCAGATATAACTGAACTAGTATTCTAGAGAAAATTGCATTATATCCGACTGACAGATGTGAAACAACAAGTCAGATGGTAACTAGTGCTAGAAAATCGATAACTTCATCAGAATTGAAGAGAAAATCTGCTGTGCGAATTATGTGAAACAATGTCAGCGAATAATTCGCAAGGTATTTACACGCAACTACCACAATCATTAAGTGATTCTGATTCTGAGACCGAAATCAACGATCTCAAAGAGATCAAGCACCAAAATGAGCGCAAACTGCAAAATGGGCTTCAGACCAATGGTTTCATGCTATCCGCACATGTGGTCCGCAGCAAAAGAGGCTTTTATAGAATGTCGCGGGCTCGAAAGATCGCTTTTATTTTCTCAATTTTCCTTTGTTTTTTAGTCGTAATAATTTTTCTATGGGTGCTACCTTGCTCGAGCAATGAGACATGTCCAGCGAAAGTTGGCAGCTGGAAGGCCGAACACGAGGGAATTGAATTGAACGGACGCATCAACGTGATCACAGGTCCATACAAAAATAGCGTGCACTTGGCACTACTGGCCAAGAAGAGTATTAATAATGCGGAAACACATAGCGGAGCTATTGCACTTAAGACTGCGAATGGGGCGATGAATTGGTTTGTGCCCCAAGTGCGCGCGCCCACGCACATGGACTGCGACTTGCTTGATGCAGATCGGGATGGAGTTACAGACTGTCTACTCTTAGGCGAAATGGGCTTAACTGCCGTGGAGCCATTAAGCGGGGAGATAATTTGGCATGGACATAATACGAAGATGATTCTGCAAAATATGGATCCACCAGCTCTTTTGCCAGATTTGAGCTATGACGGCGTCCCCGAATTGATTACGGTTACGGATTGGCACAATGCACAACATAACGTTATCTTAGTGATATGCGGAAGTACTGGACAATTGCTCGCTTACGTCGTCGTTCATATGTGCGATGAAATTTCCGACTTCAAATACGATGACAGATTGGTAATTTTCGGCTGCAAGAACATCACCCACGACTATTATTTCAAGATGCCCGTTGGAGATCTACAACGGCGAACTGCCAGCAATTCATCGTCGGTACAAGCTACTAGGATTCAATACGAACCTGAAGACGAAACTGAGTTCATCCTCCACGATCGCAAATTAATTGTTGAAAACACTGGCGACTGTCCGGATTGCAGCACAAATATTGCTTTACTCGATATTCGAGAGCTGAGACCAGGCCGTCTGCTTGGATGGACGAAGCCGAAAACTTATGCAATGCGTCCGATTCAATTCTCATTTAAAGCCTCTTTGAAAGATTCTGAAAAAATGAAAGGCAATGGTGACGTCAACGGATTTATCATGAAATTATGGCAGTGGCCAGATATTACCTATAACTCCAACAGCACGATACAACGGACCAACGTTACCGAGAAAATCCTCTTGATTTCTTTCACAGATTCTGATTTGCAGGTCATCAACATCAGCCTCGTACAAATCACGCAACTTTGCTTCCCCAATGGATTGGATTGTCAGCCATCACTAGCAAATCGCAACGATTCGTTGCTGCTAACTGACTTGGATTTCGATGGTGCACAAGAACTGATCAATTACAGTTCAACATATAAATGCGGAGAATCGGACGAGTCTTGTTATTTGGTCTCAAAGATGGAAGTCGTTCAACTGGAAACAGAAATGGCTAAATTATACGCTAAATAATTCCCTGCACAACATTTCAAAGTATTCCACTCAAAGTATCTGCATATATCTTGCATCTCTAAGACTTAAATTGTTTACATATTTACCTAAATGTTTCATGTAACTACACTGTTGAATGTACCAAATAAACGGCATTCAATAATCTGAAAATGTATAGACTGCCATATAGGCAACCTGGCATGCGTTGAAATTTTAGTTTTATTATAGGCAACATTCCATACCTGCAAAATCGATGACCTTGAGTTAACCTCAACAACAATCGCGAAAACATTACACTTCTTGTTCTAATCGTTCTAATCACACTGAAAGTAATTATTGTGAATGCTTGTGATCGTGTACTAACCGTTGTTTTGTACACTTGTGCTGTACATTTTTTAATACATCATATTATTATAACATTGCGCCAACGCCCGTGCTTCGTTTGCAACATGGATAAATTGACCCTAATATCAGGATCATTGTTTACAGCTGCGGATATTTTCGCAATAGTTAGTTTGGCAATGCCCGATTGGATCATTACGGACGTAGGAGGTAATTAATAATTTGTATTTCCCTCATTTAAAGTTTATTAACATTCCAGTATCCTTTCGATAGTAACTGCAAATTGCTAAAATATATAGATAATTCCCATTCCAATAAATTGTTTTAGCATGTACAATTATATTTGTTTTTGAGAGTCTGCTGAATCGGAAACGTAATATTTCCGGAAAACATTTGTCTCTTAGTCGACGCCCTCACTTGCGTTGTCGGGCGACTCATCATCTGGAATGAGAATTGGCGTTGCACCATCATACAAATTAGTTTTGCTTAAAGACCTTGTATATGCTTCACGCGACACTTCTCGTGTAAACGAAAAACGGCGCGATTTCTGACGAGATAACGGTGGACGGGTGACCGCGTCCGGAGAAATCGGTTGCTTCTCTAGAACTTCCTTCGCCATTGATTGAATTAAATTCCATGCTTCATCTATGTCAGCTTTGGTAGCATGTTCATGCACCACGCAAAACCGTATTATATATTTTCCCTTCACCATTGAGGGGATCATGTGCAATCGCCCAGAAGCATTTATAAAAGCCAAAAGGCTTCGATTGAGCAAATCGGAACCATGAAGTCTAAAGCAAACTAAACCCAAGCGAACATCGTTGACAACTTCGAATTTGTCGTCACGCTGTACCAGCTCGGCAAAATATTTCGCGAGCATTATGTGATTGCGAATGTATTGGCGCAGTCCGCGAATCCCATACTTACGAATGACGAACCAAAGTTTCAAAGAGCGAAAGCGACGACTCAAGGGAATGCCCCAATGGCGATAGTCGATCGCTTCGTCAGAGTTCGCATGCTGCAGGTACAACGGGTCGACGATCAGTGCACTCGTCAAATGCACCCGATCTTTGACCCACATGCACGAACAATCGAAGTTCACCAACAGCAATTTATTGGGGTTCGTGTTGAACGAGTTGGCGAATTCAAGTCCCTCCTTTAGCGGACGCAATTCCGGACAAATGAACGCATTTCCGGCGTATGCACCATCAACATGCAGCCAGACGGACGGCTTCTCCTTACAGATCGGTCCGATTTCCTTCAACTTGTCAAAGGAGCAACAAGAAGTTGATCCAAGAGTGGTAGACACGAAGAACGGAAATAATCCGTTGCGTTCGTCTTCCTCCATGGCTTCCCTCAGGATCTCGCCGTTTAAACTGCACTCCTCGTCGACGTCCAAGATGCGCAACCTCACTAAGAGAATCAGCGCGGCCTTCTCCACGCAGGAATGCGACTCCTTGGAACAATAAGCGACAAGTCGTGGGAGGTAGACGCTGTTTTCTTCTTCCTCGTCGACTTTGAGATAGTTTATCGCCTGATTTCGGGCAGCCAGCATCGATACCAAAATGCATTCACTCGCTGAGGATTGTATAACACCGCCTCCACGACTCCCAGGCGATGACTTGATGAACTGTGGTGGTAGATCGATCGCCTTGCCGAACCAATCCGTTACGATTATCTCCAGCTCTGTACAAGCAGGACTTGCGGCCTATGGAATGAAAACGCGTTAAATTTCTACATTTTTACTTACAATTAGTTGAGAGGAAACTTACCCAAGAAAATCCATAGCATCCAATAGCATTTGATAACATATCTGCCATAATCGAAGGATAAGATTGCCCTGGCGGGAAATACGCGTGGAAATGCGGATGTTGCCAATGAGTTACCCCCGGCATGATAGCATCTTCAACATCCTGCATGATACGATCCCAATTCTCACCCTCTTGCGGCGCCTCGTCCGGAAGTAACGCCTTTAAATAGCCGGGCTCCACATTTGGTGTAACGCGTCGATCTCTAAGATTATCCAAATAGGAGCAAATGTAGTCAACCATTTCTTTGCCGCGTTTCCGAAACTCTTCTGTATCCATTTTTCTGTTGCCGTTTCTTTTTTTGATTTTCTAAAACTGCACACGCAATAATTAGTAGCGGGCTAAAATAGTAGTTTGGCTCACTGGTCTTCGCACCGCACTTAAAACTTTTAAATATGTTTGATCACATTGTCGCCCCACCAAAAATATGTCGTCATTTGCGCGATCGCGACATTGGTGCAAAAAATGTACTAGGGTTTCTTCCAGCAGAGTAATTGCAACACATGTTTTCGTATCATTAAAACGGATTACAACTTCAAACGAGATTAACACTCGCTATTAAAAACTTTTCCTAACTTCGAAGGTGTTAAATGGACACTTAAAAGGTCTATGCCAAAAGTAGTTGATGTTTCTGATATTTTAATAATGAATTTGGGAACAAAAAACTTATTTTGGATGAATTAATTACTGAGTAATGATCTAACTACTAGTATTTAACTAGAGTATTTGTTTAGACTGTTTTTTTAACATCATTACTTGAAGATATTTTGTTCCCAATTATTGTAATTAAGGAAGTGTGCTGGAACTTAAAAAAATAACGAAAATTGATATAAAAAAATTACTACAATGTTACCTAAATGAAAACAACTAATTTGCTTTCATTATAATTTAAAAGTTTAGAAAATGTAATCTAGAGATCAATTTAGCTTCTCACCGTCATCAATTTACTAAATATTAATTATGATTACCCACAAGTGACCAAACAAAAAGTAGGAATATCCATGTCTTTTGCCGGAAATTATATCAAAGATTTTCGTCATAACGATGACGTGGTAGTTGCACTTACGTAATTTTTAAAAACCACTTATATTCAAGCAGTAGTATGTTCGCGACTTTTCCCAACATCTGTTTATGCCGCTTTTTAAACAAATAATGAGTAACAAAAGCGTACCGACTGATCAAGCACTCAGAGCTGGTTTTTGTTTGCCTGCTTCATATAAACTTCCAAGCACGAGAAGCTTACGAATTCTTAAATTCCTCAAAAGGAACGCCTTTATATTCTATCATATCTTATGAACAGTAAAACCTTCAAGTTCATTACATGCCAATAAACCTAAAAGCATAATATTTATCAGTTAAAATAACAAATAACGAAATTGTTTGTTATTTTAAACAAAGTTTCATGCTTGTTTCGTCTATGACGCAATCTAAGTTCTCTTGCATAATACCGAAGAACTGGATGAAGTTATCTGTAATAAGTTTGTAGTACTTACTAATTTTGATGTTTTAATTACAGGTGATACGCGTCTTGGTTTAATGTGGACCTGCATGACGCTCTACAATCGATCCCAAGTATGTTTCACCCCCGATCTACAGCCCGAATGGTTGCTCGCACTGGTCTGCATTTTCGTGGGCTGCATTTGCATCACCACGACCATAATTCTGCTCGCATCTTCCCACTGGGACCGAAATGTTGTTCCCTATGCACGATGGGTTGGATTCACTGCAAGTATGATTAAAGTACGCATTGAAAATGAACACTTTTTAAAAGTTCTTTCCTTCCAGTGGTTTTATTCTGTTTGGCTGCGGTCATCTTCCCAATGGGTTTCCACGTGGATGAAATTGGAGGGCAACCGTATCAGTTGCCAAATAGTCATCAAGTCGGCATTTCCTACATTCTCTTCGTCCTTGCACTCTGGATTACGGTCATCTCGGAGCTGTTCGCTGGAAAAGTGTGTCTACCACATTTCTAAGTATTCTTAGTATTCACTCTTGCATTTCTCGAAGTTCTGTGATATATGTAAGTTAGTTTGAAGTTGAAATGCAGCTTCAATTTATTTCCCACAATGTATGTTTAGTTTCCAGATCAACAAACAATTAAGAATCTTGATATTTATAAACTTGGGAACTTGATTTCCTTTAATAACATGCTTCCTGCATTTTGTTTGTCTTCTTAGTGTTTAATCTTAGATATAAGTTCTACTAGTTTGAAATCTTTTTGTCTTTTCCTTTTTGAATATTTTTTCATAAGTTTTGTGTTTTTTGGCTTTGTATAAATTGATACTAGCTAACTATTGCTATGTATAGTATATACAAACTATTTACAATCCTTTTTCGTTCAAGAAGTATCAGTGCTGATAGAATCTCGGCCCATTCAGCGAAACCCCGCTGGTACCGCTATCATTGTTCATGTTGCGCACGACGCTCGCGTACGTGATACTCGAATCTTTGTAGCGCTTGAATACGTCGTCTGCTGACTCTCCATTGTGCAGGCTGAGATTTGCGAAATCAGCGTTGATTTGCGCTTGCCATTGGCGCGGCACTGAAGCGTCGTTATTCAAATCTGTATCAGTCGTACGACGAATCTTATCATTGGTTTCGGCAGCCTGCACGTTCGCTTCGCTGTGCCTCATGTACAACGGCAGCGATTCGTTCTTATTGGAGGCAAGTACTGATTGAAAGGCGCTCAACCAATGCGTGTTCAAATTCGCATTCGAGTTTGGTTGCATTTGCGGTGGAGACAATTGAGGTACATATGAGGTGTTTCCATTGCTGCAGGTCGCTTGTAGCATTGGCGGACCTGGTAGGACATTAAATAATGCTTGCTGTTGTTGTTGATGTGGAGGAAACACCGGAAAAATCTGCGCTGTATGATCGGTATTAGTTTCCTTCCGATTTGCGGCTAAAATAAGAGACTTAAATTGTCTCGCTACTTCTGCACCTCGGCTTCCTAGGAGGTAGTTGTACCATCGGTCGTGATTAGCTGCAGGTTGCAGAAGCATCTCAGCCAAGGACATGTTCGATGGTAACAGATTAATGCAGTCCGTAAATGGCGAGATTGGCTTCGGAGATATTTCAGGGAAGTGCACATTGCTTCGGAATTGTACCTGGTTCATTGGCACCTCGTCGATTTTGGCAGTGGTCTGTCCTATTCGTTGTTGCGGAAGGACAGGGGAGATGGTTGGTATAGGAACTGGTTGTTGGGTTTGGTTTACATTCGATGGTATCAGATAGGGCTGAGTTATTACGTGGGGAATGACTTGGGGAGCTACAACAGGGATGAGTCCAGGATATAAAGCTGGAATCATGGGGCGTGGGGAAAATGGTATGGGTTGAACGGATGCTAAAATATTGGGGTTCTGATAATATTTGTGCAAGGGATACCCGCGATAGGCTTCCTTGAACTGACGTGGTATGAATTCAGGGGCCAATGGATTCAATGTATACGTCTTTTTCAATTCAACTCCATCGAGTTGATTTCGTATCGATAACCACGTAATTCCATAAAGGCTGTTGTTCTCATCGCAGATTTGTATGAAGCGTTCCCAAACTTTACTGCATCGTCCAGCAGAGCATAAAGAGACGGGATCGCCTACAACAGCTACCAAACTTTGCGCTCGAGTAATCGCAGTATTCAAAAGCTTTGAATTCGATAAGAAACCAAAGTCAGAATCTTCTCCTGGTTTGCACGTCCGCCTTGTTCGTACTGTCGACAGGAAAATCGCGCGGAATTGTTTTCCCTGCACGTTTAAGACACGTTCGACTGAAATTCCATTAAGACGTCTTTTTCGAAGCTCAGAGCGAATTCTTAGCACCTGATCCGAATACGGTGTCATAATTCCAATACTTTGTTCGTCGAACTTTCCCCATCCTGGAGGCCAGGACGTTTTGAGTTTGTGGACGCGCTCCACGATTTCGTACACCTCGGCATTATTATAAAATGCCGTCGAATTGAGATCTTGGACGTCTTCACCGCGGCTTGTGAAGAACGTTAATGGGTAAAAGGTGTGGTGTCGTAATTGTTTACCGCTTGAGATCAACTTCTGGTCGTAGAATAACTCCGAAGTAAATTGAATGATAGCCTCGTGTGCTCGATAGTTTTCTGATAATAATATCTTGCATGGGAATCCATTGGGGTAGTGGTCGTAGAGGCGTTCGAGAAGACTCACGTGCAGATTGCGCTCTTTCGCAAACGGTGAAAAAAGTTCCGGACTGAGTTGCATGTGATCTCCAGCGAGTACAATGCGTGTGCTCTCGTTGGCAAGCGCCAAAGGCATTATGGCCTCGCATTCCATTGCCTGGGCAGCTTCATCGAGGAAAATGTGTGTGAAGTAGCCTCGAGGTAATCCAATCGTTGAGAGGTACATCGAAATCGAAAGAGTTACCACGATGATTCGATGCTTATTGATGTCTTCAACTGTTGGCAAGTTGAAACGTTTCATGCCACCGGCCACATTAATGAGACAATACTAAAAACAGATATCAATTAATAATTATTAATAAATTATCTCAGTTTTAAAAGTTCTCAAAGTTATGACGAAATATTTTAGCATTTAATAAGGGAACATTTTATACCAAACAACAAAGTTTAAAATAAAATGTTCTCTCTACGTTTGAAATTGATTTCCAACGCTAATTTGGTCCACAATTTATCATATAAAAACCATAAATACCTTTTGAACTGTTTGATGAACTGTTGCAACCCATCTTTTATGATAATAAATCCTTAGAGGACGTGAATCTTCATTGCCAGCCTCGACATATGGATGCAGATAATCCTTTATGTATAAATCAGCAGCACTGTTGCTCTGGGTGCAAATCAATATCCGTGTATCAGGTTGCTTGATGAGTTGTTTAATTGCCTGAGCTAACGTAAAAGTTTTACCAGTTCCAAACGGTCCAATAACTAAAACGGGAGGTAGATGCACGTGCAGTGGCGTTGTAATAGCAACCACAGCCTCTTTCTGCTTCAAATTCATTCGACTATCCAATGAGTCAGACCATTGTCGTGAAGGTGTCCATGGAATATTGGGTTCCACGAAAACCTCTGGGAAAATGAAGGTAAAATTCGGTATCTTATCGATGGCATAATGCCATTCGCAATACGGAATCCGATTCAGCTGGAATTGCATCTGAGCTTGAACTTCAATATCATCCTTCAAGTTCAGCTCACTAACAGTGATAGCCGACAATCTCAGATAAATCATTGTCTTGCCTTTATCCTCGATTAGAGCCTCATAAACTTTCGGCGATTCCTCGCACGAAAGCAAAATTGTCGTGCAATTGTTGAGAATTAGTCGACCAGCTGAAGTATCCTCAGACAACTCTCTGTCGAGATACATCAGCGCAAAGAGCTCGCCTGAGCTCGAATACTTTGCGGTGCTGCTGGCAGTGCTGTTTGGTGATAGCAGGTATTTGTTGATGATCTTTAGCTTTGCGGTGACGTTAAAACGTGCAATGCACTCATAACGAGCCATCTCCTCAATGTAGAGAAGCTCATGCATGTGTGCTCGATAAATGTTTTTCGTGAGGCGTTTTTCCTTGATGGTAGAACGTGAAAGATCAAACGTTTTTGGCTGGGGACTCGGATAAACGTTATCGAGGCGTTTGGCCCAGTCAGAATCGGTGTCCCCATAGGACGGAACCAACGACGTGAGAGGAGATGTAAATGGTACAATTGTCGCGTTGTTCGCATTCCACCTGAAACATTGTTTGATCTATAAGTTACGCTTTACATTTTGCAAAATTTTCATACCTTTCGCTATTGGATAGGACAATTTCCTTGCGGATTACATCAATTTCCTCGATATCAGTTACGGGAACAACGTCAGCACACAAATGCTTAACGAGCATCGGTTCTGTGCCGAAATCAAAAACGACGCTTTGACGAAGAGTGCCATAGATATCAGCACTGAAACAAATAGCAACCTGATAGGCACTTGGGCTATCAACTTCGCGTTTTGCCAGCCACTCCTGCTGATTTACAATTTCAAATGACTCGGTGCCTCGTTCATTTTGCATGGTAATGGAATTGATGTAAAAGTACGTCCGATGTGTGTCCTGTAAAAGAGCGATTGCCTTCAAGCTGCGTGGAGATTTCAATGTGAAAATCCACGTTTGCAGGCGATTCTTCTCGGAAAGCGTTGTTGAGAGCTTATCATTGCATAGAACTTCTACATCATCCACAGATTCAAGCATGATCTGATCTGGAGCTGTAGACTGCACCAATCTCTCCACAATCTCTTCTGTATATGATTTGCCTGTAAATCATAATGTCAATCACAGATTCCCCACCTCAATCATCAATCTACCATATAGTTCTGAATCATAAGCTCTTTGCAATTTCATTCGTCTATATTCAAACCTTTCCTTCCATTCCTCCAGCTCCTCCTGGCCATGTGCATCAATGCACTGCATGCTGTATCTACAGACGCCGGTTTCCATCCAGTTTTCACACAATCGGTACGAATTGGTATTGCATCCGCGCGGCGGTGCACGCCAATGCCAATCGCGCCCCTCGTCCGACATTATGACGCGCTGATGTTCTTCAGTCTGACAATGCACTCGCAAGTCAGCTTTGCTTCTGAATGAAATGCTGCAATATGAGCAGACAATCATGCTTGCTGTTGATTCACTCTCCATCTTGTTGATGTTCAATTGGTTCTTTAGTATGATTAGTTCTTTCTCCATTTGAGCTTGGTCTTCATCATTTTGTAGGGCTGCATGCAGATCACCCAGAATTTTAGCTGCCTCTTGCTGATTGGGACCATTCTTTAATGGCATCCATTCTAGTGTCAGCAATCCAGTCTCTGAAACATTATATTGAAAATAGAAATTCTCCTATCTTTACATAAATTACCAATAAAATAATTGTATGCTGAAAAGGCTTCCCAATGTCGAAACTTGATGGCTATAAAAACACTGGCAGTGTCCAATTGCAATGGCAGAATAATGGGGTGGCAATCGCTGATAGCGGTATCATACAATCACAACTCTTCCTCCAATACACAAAAAATTCGAAATTAACTAAATTCGCAAGAAAACAATAACTGATGCTTTCAATTTTCAATTACTAGTCATTTCAATTGCTGTCACTTGCATCATTCTTGTTGTTAGTTACAAATTGACACACATTTCACGCTGGACATTTCTAGCCGCGCCGGGCACCACACAACTTAAGCACTTTCGTTTATTCACAAACGCAAACAACAAGAGAATAAATTTATCAACGTTTATCAACACGATGAATAACCAACTCCCACTAATATACACAAGGATTATCCAATCCGTTTAGCATTTAGCTGTCAATTGTAATCATGGAGGGAGTAAAGTAGTATTTTACTCCCCGGGCCAATAAAACCAAATATAAACGGGACGTTTTACAATATTTTGAAGGTCAAAGAGGTCAAACATTAATTATTGATCAGAATAAATACAAATTTGTTAAAAAAGTTGCTAATTGAAACGGATTAAATGTTATTGGCACGATTCCAAAGTTGTTTGCTCTTAATATGTGTTGATGGCTTTTAAAAGCGCAAAAATAACTAGAATATATGACAGACGCGCCAGACATATGAGAAATATCCATAAAAAAGTTATCGGATAATTCAGCACATTGGGCACATTTGCAGAAGAAATTTTATTGGATTTTCTATCCAAAGTTATGCGAAATCCCTGAAGTTATATTAATGTACAAAAAAGTTGGATACAACGGAATTTCAAGTTAACACCTACGTCACATCTGTCAGGGAATCAGCAATCACTCTTATCTTTTTTGTTCGGTTTATTGCGTTCGTCAATCTGTTTTGCTACAAGTAGCATCTGAAAATGTTCGCGAATTCAGTGTGACTCACGTCTGCGATAATTATTTCGGGAAGTTGCCCAATGTATTTGTGGAAACAGGAGACATCTGAGGAATTTGAACCTTCCAATAGTCAAGTGTCATGGAAATTGTTTTCATGGCTGGGCTGCATCCATGAATTCCTACATTGTGTTCAAAATACTCAAAGACCATAAATTATGGATCCATCCTACAATGCAATATTTAAACTATTTCACATGAAACGTCGTGATGGGGCCACCGAAGACAAGAAGTCAACAAAGAGCCGAGCGCAGAAGATTTTCCGAAGCTTTAAACGCACATTGAAACAAGGCAGTAGCCGCTATCGTGATAACAAACTGCCTCATTTCGATACATGCATCGTAGATATGCAATCAGACGCGCTAGCTGCAAGTGACAACATCCCACAGGAGAATCCTCCCACACTTCCACCACGATTAGGTTGTGCACATATGGAGGTGCATCCACATCAACCAGCTGAGAGTGATAACACCTCACAAGAGAATGCATCCAACCCTCCAGCACAACTGAGATGTTCCTGCAGGGAGGTGCATTCATATGTACTTGCTGAGAGCGATAACAACATCCCCTCACCAAGACCTCCATCACAATTGCAGTGCTCATGTGTGAAGATTGAAAGTGATGCCTCTGAAGAAGCTCCTCCAAGCCTTCCACCCCGCCCAAGATGTTCAGATACCCAAAACCAAAGTGAAGATGTAATTTATAAATCAATTGTCTTATCAGATTTCTAATGATGAAATTATTTTTTAGGTGACTGACAAAACTATCAGCCTTGGAAAGGAGCACTTCAACCTATCAAAATACGGCTGGTATTGGGGCCCGATGACGAAGCGTGAAGCAGAAGATCGTCTAGAGAATGAAACTGATGGCGCCTTCCTCGTGAGGGACTCCACGTCCAACAACCATATCTACACGTTAAGTCTGTGCTCGTACGGGCATATAATGCACACCCATATCGAATACTACAACGGGACGTACTCGTTGGGTACGTGTTTGTCGCGTGCCAGCGTCTCCGAGCTGGTGGCCAGCGCGATGACGTTATCCGAAAGCTCAATTTTGAGCTACGTCGAGTCGAACAACTTGGGCGCAACAGTTCCCATTCGGCTCGTTAAGCCGATTTCGCGTAACATGCAGATGCGCAGTTTGGCGCACCTCGCGCGCTTCGTGATACGCCAACACTGCAATGTGAACGCGATCGAGGAGTTGCCACTGCCGACCACCCTCAAACAATACTTGCTGCAAGGACAGTACTGAGAAACACTTCGTTTCTGACTGCACCAACTCAAATCGTTTTACTATGATCCTCTGGATTCAATCTTTGTTATCAATTCCCAGCTTGGGGAGTTGTTGAATTGTTTTTATATTCCGGAGAGTGCGTGTTTGAATAATGAAATTTTATACCATAATTTACGACTTGAGACGTTTGTTTTGTTCTATTGTTACTACCAAAATGTATATGTTCAGTGAGTTCGCTGAAAACTTCGGCGTTATTAGCGGAGTTGTGATAACGAATGATAATAAGATTGATCAAATCGAACAAGTGAGTGCATGCCTTGTTGTTTTGTTCTTGACCAGTTTGTACTATCTTGTATTTAATGAAAGACAAATATATTTACTCCCATTATTTTCACTGGGACTATATAACAACTGTGTACAATTAACGAAACGTAATTAATTTATTTCTCGTCACGTCAGGAATTGGCCTATAGATTAACCGTTAAGCTTACTTACTAATTTACATCAGGCCGCTTTGTTTATGCCTAGAATATTCCTTGCCTGAAACATATTTGAAAAATGAGTTGTGTGAAATTTGAAAAATGTTATAACACGTCATACAAGGTGTTATTACATAACAATGCGTTAAACCCCCTCATACACCGTGTTAACACATCAGACAACATGTAAACACCCTGTCTCGAAAAAAATTATATGAATTACTGCTTACCGTTGTAAACGCTGCCGAAATGGCATCTTTTGCGGCCGCATTGGTGCCCTCTCGTTTACTATAAATCAGGTCGTTTAGCTGGACAGCTTCCATCAGCCGGCGATTTAGAAACTTCCACGTTTCGCAATACTCCGGTGATTTGTCCTGCATCAGGTACAATTCGCTCGCTTTGTACACGCCAGCAACAGCAATGCGGCGTGCATACCACGTGAACTACAATCACATAAAGTTAGAGACGATATTGTCTACCTCCACGGTAGTTTATAAGCTCATATCATTTCGTACATCAACGGAGCGATCGCCTGCGTGGTAGCATATATCGTCGACCATCGTCAGCAGCGTCGCAAGCGCCTGGGGCACGTTTGGAGGCAGCGACATGATAGCAATCGCCTGGGGCCACTTCGACAGGTAGGGTATGGTCATGGAGAGCCGCTCTTTGCAGGCGATCTCAACGAAACGGGCTGGAGGCAATTCTGTTTCGGCTGTGCTTTCTCGACACTAAAAAACAAGGTAATTAATCTTCGCGATAGGCATCGAAACGAATTGGCACCTGTTTCATGAAGTCGACTAGTTTGCAATTTGAAGAGGTCTGAAAGTAGAGGACTAGATCGCCGCCTCCGCGGGTGAACATCCCGTGGGTGACGCCAGGATAGCCGACGGAGGTGGCACCCGCGCATATCGCCTCCTTGGACCATCCCAGCTCGTTGACGAATGGGAGTGATGCTTCTAGAATCTTATCACGTATGTGTTCCTCATACGGGTCTTTTTCCGCTTTTCCCGCTGACGATGATGACGAAGACGACGTTGAAGAAGAGGACGCGGAAGTCGTACAAAGTCGCTGGGCGGCAACACTACAAGAATCTGAAACAATTTTAAATTAGTCCTTTGAACAATGCATCAATGTTTTGTATTTTACATTTTTTTGATGAACAAATTTGTTACGCAATTACATTTGAAAATTGGGACTGAAGTACAACGATTTGGCTTAAATTCTGCTTAAACATTTAACATCTATATCCAGTATTATTCAAAATACCTCAGAAACAAAATTAAAATTACAAGATAATGATGAAATTTTTAGTACTATTTCTGGTAAAATAAACTCTAAAGAATCAAACGATTAAAAATGCAATGAACAATTAAAATAAACCAAATCGTTAACATCGTCAATTTCTTCAGCCCGTTTGCAGCGCGTTAAAATTCCAATTGGACCGTAAACGGATTTTATTACAAAATAAGAATATAAATCGCTTTAGATAACAAAAATTTATCCAAATTTCAATAAAGTGCATTAAACTGTATCGATACACTCGCTCAGTCGCGCCAGTAAACTTTCAATAACATCAACGCCCGTTATCGATTTTCGAAGGACGTTGATCTTCTCAGCTGCGGTCATATCCGGCAAAAACTGGCTGGCAATTACGACCGAAACCTTGCATGGTTCCTCGCCTCCATCTCCCTTAGCAGATTCATCTTCCAACTTTTCAATTTGGCACTCATATTGCGACTTTGAATAGAGCAACGTTTCCTTGAGCGGTTCCATGAATGAGGTCCGTAGATCATCGAGCAGAATTTTGATACCAGTTGCATTAGCCTTGTCTCGAATGCATAAATATCGTAGTAGATTCAATGTAGCAACGATTTGATCACCCCATTCCATGATATCACCTTCAGCAGGTGGTTGTACATAGCAAAACTGCGTCAGCAACGAGGAGAATTTAGCGCCTTTGAAGTACTCGTCAAATTCGGTAGCCGATTTGAACTGCTCGTCGATGAGATCCTTGTACAACGTGATCAAGTAGCTCATGATGCCACTATGGGGCACCAGGTTGAATGCATTACGGATGAGTTGATAGCGACCACGATTCTCGAACCCCAAGATATAAGCTCTCAGGAGGCAGAGAGTTCTTTGGCGTTGATCGCGTTTGTTGCAATAGACTATTACACGTGATAATGCATCGGTGAATTTGCAATGTATCGGATCATCCAGTAATTCGTATGGGAGATTATTCACAGAGAAAAGTCGTTCAGCGAATATGATTGCTTTCTCGACGACGAATTGATGGTCATATGCAAAGAGCACTGCCACATGGTGCACTAGGTACTGAAATGTGTATACCTGATTGTACACCTTAGGAATCCTCTCTTGATGCAGGCCTTCACCAAAAATGCAGTAGTAGAAATGAGCTAAAGCTAAGCGATCCACTTCAACATCATCATCAGATGATTCTTTGTATTTCAGCCAATCAATGAACTTGAATGGGTTGTAAATAGCTGTAATCATACCAACAAGTCTTCTAGCAATTTCCCTTGCAGCAGGTGCTTGCTCATTTGTGATTTTCAATTCTACAGCAATAAAGGGGCTGGAAAACAAGTTCAGAACATGTTTGATTATGTAGAGTACCTCAGGGCAATCCCTCTTTGATGTTAAAATGCCCTCATAAAAATCGGAGAAGCTCTCATAAACTTTGACAATGTGATATGTATCATCATCTTCTCCCTGTGTGATTGTCTCATTAGCTTCTGCACTGATACCAACAGGTATAGGAAGATCCTTGGAAAATTTACGTATAGCACTAAAGCACCAGGTAGCCAGAGAAAACTTTGTTGCTGGTAGCTGAATCAGAGCATTTTTCAATGGCTTCAAAAGGGAGCAAATTGTGACTGCATCTTTTGTGTCTGTAATTTCCTTATGAATGGTAAGAACAACATCCTCATTGTTGCATAACTTGATCATCTCTTCCAACAATACAAGGCTCCTCTCCATTATCAGTGGGTGCTCCACTGCATTATCCTCATGAATGTTCTCAATGATGTATACCAATAATTCCGCCGGATTCTCATAAATGAATTCCTGTTCCTCGCGCAAATAGTCCAATTGGGAATCGTCATTGTACATAATGAATGCATCACACATGTCCTCAAGGACCTGAATGCCCACCAAGTCGGGCCGGACCATCTTCAAGCTGTTACGCGAAACGAAGCAGAAACGTTTGTCACTTATCAACCGTTCAAGAATGACTGCCCTTCACGTCTGCGGTAGAGGTTAAGTTTAAACAACAATCGATTACTTACTTCGAATGATCCTTGCTGATGAGAGCAGTATCGTTACAGACATCACTAAATTGGAGATACGCTGGAGGCAATTTTTACACGATACGTTCCAAACTAAATAATTCCTAACAAAACTATAGTCGTTACAATTTTAGCCGTCAATCACATGCGAAACATATCAAACACATCGTCCACCTCCGCCAAATGAATATCTTTCTTTCTGATAATTGGAGATAATCAGCTGACTAACTTTAAGTTTCTTGAAATCAGAAGTGCCGCCCTCACTTTTATGTGTCGAACTGCAAACCCTCATAAATTAAATATGACATTTATGTAACCTCACTCCAGTTATTTGTGCTAAGTACTAAATTAATTTACTGACAATTATTTGTTATTATCCTTGTGCAATAACGTTTAATTAAGTCTAAACATGCAAGTAACTTAGATAAATCACCGAAGGCACATTAAAACTGAATTACTTAATGATATTCAATTAAATAATTCGTAATTCCTCGAATGTTGGTATTTCTCTTGGTAACTTTAGTAACTTATGTGTCACTAAAATGACAGGTGAGCTCGGCGAGCGATTATCAAAGACGACTCGTTCTAGTGGAGATTGTGATTATCTAGTACAGAGAGTAAACATACATTAGCAACGAGTCAGCCGTGCAAGCGAGCTGAATATTAATAAAGTTATCAATGAAATGGGGCCCGCAAGCAGTTAAATAAACAAATACGGAGTGCCATTCTGAAATTATGAAATTATGTCGACCAGATCGCAGCTCACAAAGGATTTAAATGGTGAGTAATCAAGTGCCACAACCCGGCAATTCACCTTCAATCTATTTAACAAAACACTGCATTGACATTGGTCATCAGTGCAAATTGCATATTCGTTAGAGAGTTAATATCGTAATATTACAAGTCAACGTTTACGCAAGTTATTTGTTTATAATGAGTTTGGGGGAGTGCCCTTGACTGCTTACTCATCAATGCAGCTCATAAAAATTGAAAACCGTTTTTATATGATATTCAATTACAGATCCTAATTCCATGTTTGCTTGTTGATTTCAGAGAGCATTAAAGTTCTATTAGGAAAACAAGTGAAAATTTTATTTAAGAATGTCGTGCGCCTGGAGACCAAAGGAGACAAGACTGAAAACAGAGTATTGGTGAGTTCTTTACATGCTCATTGCTTGTGACTTTATTGCACTTTTTATTTTTTATCCACTCGGTATTCATAATCTTATCGAGGTTTCCGCTCACAATTATTCCGCGAATTTATCGGATTAAAGAGAAAATACTTGCGGCATTGAACGTACGACCGTGTATAAATAATCACTTAGCAGCAATGATACAAACGGTCGTTTTATTATTTGATTGGTTTAAGTGATCGCGATCAGCCTTGTCTTTTAATTTACCCTAGAAATGCAATTGCTTCATTCAATTGTCTATTCTGGTTATAAATAAAACCATTTATGTGTCAAAATTTGCATTATATTAGTGCAACACAAAACCGAATTGTTTTGTTTCAAAGAAACAAATATTTCCGTGGTTGGGAATCGTCTTAGATATTCCGTTATACGAAGTAAATATAAAGTGCCTAGCACTATTATATTTACGGTAGTGTAATGAATATACATTACCATGCAAATTGATTTCGTAAATGCTGCAAATTTTGCCATGAATAACATTTCGCGCCTCAAGATTTGAATTAATTATTGATTATTATTACAAAAATACCACAGTTGTGACTCATTTGCAAGATAACTTGATGAAGGCATTTTTAAGGAACCAAACATACTTTCCTTGTTTTACAAAATGGTTTATGTAGCGCATTCATTATTGAAGGTTCGAACACACCACTGAGGGCGTTTATGTCGAACTTTTGATCTTGTACACTATGGAGGGAGTAAATTACTCGTATTACTCCCGCTTATAGTTGCGGGAGTAATACGAGTCACCTTCAGTTCTGTCAATTTCTGGGTGTTGTAAACATTGAGTTTTCTTTCATTTTCGTAAATCTACGAAAATATTGTTAATTTAAGTGCGAGTGGTTGATTAAAAGCAATAATCATGGGTAAAAAAGCTGAAGTAGGTACACCCAAGTACCTGGCTAATAAAATGAAGGCGAAAGGCCTGCAAAAGCTGCGATGGTACTGCCAAATGTGCCAGAAACAATGCCGAGATGAAAACGGTTTTAAATGCCATATGATGTCGGAATCGCATCAACGGCAAATTCTTCTATTTGCCGACAACTCCAAGAAGTACATGGATGAGTTTTCTTATGAATTGAGCAAGGAGTTTGTCCAGATTCTGAGGAGGCAGTTTGGCTCAAAGCGAGTGCTTGCAAACAGAGTGTACCAAGAGTACATTTCCGACAGGAACCACGTCCATATGAATTCCACACGATGGGTGACCCTTGGTGGCTTCGTTCGCTGGCTAGGAGCTACAGGAAAATGCCACATTGAAGAAACTGAAAAAGGCTGGTATATCACATACATTGAGAAAGATCCAGAGCAAATTGCCAGGGAGAAACGACGCGATAAAAAGCTCAAAATGGACAAGGACGACGAAGAAAAGAACCTTGAATTCCTTGAAAATCAAGTACGAATCGCTCAGGAGCGTGCCGGTTCATCCCAAGAATTACCAGCACCAACAGAACTTCTCAGAGAAAATGAAGATGAGAAGATTACACTAAATATTAATCTGGAACAGAAGCCAAAAACAATGATAATGCCGTTGAATCATTTGATTAAAAAGGAGGCATCAGGGACAAGTGAAGAATTCAAAAAACCAAAAGTTCCAGAAAAGGAGAGCAGAGGTAAAAAACGTGCAATTGATGAGCTCATTGAGCAGGAAGAAATTAAGAAGGAGAAAGCCAACCGGAAGGATTATTGGATAACGGAAGGAATCGTCGTCAAAGTCATTACCAAATCACTCGGGGACGAGTTTTACAAAGCCAAAGGAGTTGTACGAGAGGTCAAGGATAAATACACTGCCATTGTAAAACTTATTGACTCCGGGAAGAAAGTTAAACTGGACCAAGCACATTTAGAAACTGTGATACCAGCAATTGGAAAGAGCGTTCGACTAGTAAATGGAGCATATCGTGGGGAAACAGCGACGTTATTAGCAATTGATGTGAAGAACTTCTGTGCAGATTTAGAGATCTCCAAAGGAGTTCTGCAAGGACGTAAATTGAAAGGCATAGAATATGAAGATTTCTGTAAACTTGACCAAGAATAAACTAAGCTAACCAGTTATAATGTAATTTAAGTTTAATAAACTTTAAAAGTGTAAATATTGCATATATTAACTTCTGTTTTCCTTTCTCTGATTGATAGCTTTGAAATAATACATTCAAAAATTATTTTCAGGTGTTTTCACCATGCAGAATATTATTACTCACAGCCAAGGTTCCCACAAGGGTAAATATTTGATTGTAACAATTATTTCTTGGGTAATTTATTTGAATTTTTCAGATCGACTGCCATTTTCACTACTTGGAAATCCAAGCGTTGGAAAGCAAACGCGGAAACCAATTATGCATAACTTTCAACGAAAAACCTTACTCATTCTTAACCGGAGACGATTCCACGTCCAGCACAGAAGTGGACAGCATGATTTCTGCATTGGCAACTGCAATAAGAAATATTTTCCCGACTGTTTCACTTCATTACATCATACGTAAAGTAAGACTCTCAAAAATACTTGGTAAAAACTTTATCAACTTGCGAATTTGCAGATTGACGTAATACCAACATCCAGATTGCAAGTACTTCGAGACATCGAAGCTGTTGGCAGCAATATCCGCGAAGTTGGCCCCTGTGGTGGCTTCTCAACGCAATATGCCTGCATGTGCGACTACCACAACATGCCTTACAGGGAGGAAGTCGCCTGGGACGTGGACAACATCTACGTGTCGCTGAATACGCGCGAGTTATGTCTTAAAGATTTCGATCATTTGGATCAAAAGTACTATTCAAACTTTACAACTGTATGCATTTCATTAATGAGCGTTAATTTTCAGAGATTTGGTTCCAATTATAAGTGCCCTAGAGTATAATACATGGTTTACTAGACTGCGCGTCAATCACGTGAAATTATCGCACGACGTTATGGAGAAGATTCTGCACGTCCTGCGCAAATCGCTGAGCTTGGAAGAATTGTACTTGGACAATTTGACCCTTAAATCGGATTTCATAAACAAGCTGACCTGCGTGATCAAGATGAATCGGATCATTCCACTTCATACCATCGATCTGTCGAGCAACATCATCGAAGACAAAAGTGCCATCAATCTGGGCGGCTGCATCGTAGAATTAAACAAGGGGCTGGTGCATTTGAATCTTTCTCATTGCGGATTGAGTTCGAAAGGCGTCAACCAGCTTGCCAATCAGATGAACAACAAAAGTAGCCTTTACAATACCCTAACGTACCTAAACTTAAGTGGGAATAATCTAAAAGACGATATAAGCGTGAGTTTTCTAACGTAAATTATTCTTTCTATATTAATCGTATCTTTTCAGCATTTACACACATTTTTGAGTCATTCCAATGCCATTAATTACCTAGATATTTCTGCTACGGATATTATTTTAGAAAATGTAAGTCTAACTCCACTCTATGATTTTGAAAAATTTAAAAGTACTAATTTATTAATTTGCAGCTTTTCAACGCTCTCGTCAAAGGTTGTACGACGAATTTGGTACATTTGAACGTCTCCCGAAATCCATTTAGCAGTAAAAAGAGTAAGGAAGCTCCACTGGCGTTCAAACAATTCTTCAGCACATCATTCAATTTGAAATATTTGAATATGGGGCACTGCAAGTTACCACAAGAAGCACTAAAGTAAATATTTATAATTCCTGGATTTTGGACGAGTTTTAAAACTTGTTTTGTAGGAATTTGTTATTGGGATTAGCGTGCAATGAATTTACCAAGGGAATCGTCCTGGATTTAAGTTACAATTCACTAGGAAGTCAAGGAGCGCATGTTATTGAATCATGCATTCATGGAGTTCGCTGTATTAGCAGTCTAGATATTACAGAAAATAGTAAGTAAATTTGCAGAGGAATTAAACAGTAATTAATTGCAATAATTTTAGATATGGACGTCGATTTGGCGCAAGTTGTCATAGCAATTAGCAAGAATAAATCTCTAAAGCACGTTTATATGGGCCGAAATATGATGAATATGAAAGCAAAACATATTTCAACTGTAATGGATGCTGTCGTGCAGATTATTCAAGATGAAGAATGCTTGCTGCAATCGCTTTATCTTCCTGATTGTCGCCTCAAATCGGATTTGCACAACTTTTTCAGCGCTTTGGGCAACAACAAATGCTTAGAGGTCATCGATATTAGTGGGAATATGATTGGCGATTCTGGTGCGAGGCTTTTAGCTAAGGCATTGCAAATTAACACGAAACTAAAGAGCATCTCCTATGATCGCAACAATATAACTTTGCAAGGATACACAGATATTGCGTACGCATTGGAAAGTAATCGAACAGTCACGCATATGCCATTTCCAATCTACGATATTTCCCAGTGCATGAAAGCAAATGCCGACAAAGCAGATTTAGTAATGAGAAAAATTCAAGACTTACTGAATCGTAATGTTTCGCCAAGAAAGAACAACATGAAGAAGCATCACGCGTTGCAACCAGGTTTCATGCTCAGCTCGAAACAGCACGCTGTTGATCGACTCGTGAATCAAACCACAGATGTTATCAAGAATTTAGGAACAGACTCAGTAGCAACGAATCAAGACATCAGCCATGCAACCGACGTTATGAAGGATGCCGAAAACTCGAAGAAGTTGTTCGGCATCCTACAGGATGTCGCCCAGCAGAAAGACGAGGTGCATCCAGTCAAGGTGAAGCTGCACCAGGTCTCATCCGATGTACATACATCAATTAACGAGTACCTGCAGATGATCACCGAGAAGATGCTGAAAAGCGCCAAAGAGTTATGTCCGTACGTCCTGAACGACAATCATGTAATTCAGGATATTAAACGTGATTGTCGGAATAAGAAGCAGATCCCTCTTGATTTTGTTACGAATTGCATCAAGCATCAGGCCGGTACTGACATCATGAACAAATTGGGGTGAGCACATTCACTTTATATTAATGCCAATGAAAGTCGTCTTGATACATTATTGCTTATTACAGCGAATTAAATCTGATCGTCGCATCGTACGTGTCCGAACAGATCACGGACGAAGTATTCGAAACACTGCTGCGCGGCTACAAAATTCTGCTTGGTGATAACACCGGAATTCGGATAGATTCACCGCCTCGACGGTCAAGGCTTAGCAGCTCGGGCAGCTCGCGTCACGGTGCTAGCGATATTTCGATTACTGATAGCAGCCATCAGTCGGATCATTCGCCATTGGTGAGTTGTTTTCTGCCTGATTATCTACTAACATGTTTCAAACTAACACCCATTCATCATTCAAACGCTTTCTATCATGCGGACATAGAAATTGGAATATTTGAATCTTGTAAGTATTCATCACTAAACTTTTTACTTTGTTGTTCATCTACATTTGAATTCATGCTAATTTGGAATGTAATTTAGGCGACACCTCATTTGTCGATAAAACGAAAAAGCCTTCACGGACGTAAACTGAGACCAAAGTCGGTTGTGGACAGCGTGGAAGGTTTATCCGCTGATGACATCCCCAGCTTATTACCAAGTATGCCAAGAAACAATGCAGAAGAGGATGACTCGGTGACGGAGTTACCGAATGCTACCTATCAGCTTCAGCACCTCGTCAAGGGTCGTCCACGTCGAGCGAAAACACGTGCACCCACCAGGCCACTTTTGCGTCCCACGGACGCAGTCGCCGACGCAGTGGACCCCACACCGGATCTAAAGGAAGGTCTGGATAGCTTCTTCCGACCTGGATCAGTCACACCCACCTCGGAGGATACAACTCAAGTAGATGGAAGTCCTAATCACGATTTTACCTCTCCAAATTTGAGCGATGGACGCAAAACTCCACGTACATGCATGAATTCCCCACAATTAAAAGGTGGGTACCGTTAGTTTTTGTTCGAGTTATCAATTTGGATTAATTTTTCTAATTTTAGGTTTATTAACACCTACACCTCGATCACGCTCTTCAGACAACCTGGAGAAATCACCATCAGTTATCCGGAAGGCTACTTCCACCTCGGAGACGACTTCCCCATTAATTAGACGACCCACGGGTGATAGTCTAACTTCCCATTGCAGTAGTGAAGGTGATCTAGGTGAAAATACAACCCCATCTGGAACACCTTCGAAAGCAACAACTCCAGACAACAAAGACGATGATAAGAAGCTAAAAATCGGGCCGGCAATTGCGCCAAAACCGCGTCCATGGTCCATGATCAACAACTCCGAGAAACAATCACCTGGGGACAACCTTCTCAGTGATGGTTCCTCCCCAGTTCACTCGACGGGGAACACCCCTGATTCAGGGGATACTTTGGACAGTGATACATCTTCAATTGACCGCAAATTGAACAAAGAGAAAAAAGGTAAATTGAACTTCCAATATTTTTACTGTTGGGGCTTGTATTTGGAGCTAATTTCATTTCTCATCATGAATATGTCCTTTTTTTCATTTTGATTTGGGGTAATTCATTTTAATTTCATGCTTTACGTTGCTTTTTTTCATTTCCGTTAAGGTTTATTGCACAACTACTTTCCCATCCGGGAAGAATTTAAGTTCCTTACGCGCAGTAAGGTAAGAAGAACTGTATGTAACGTAAATCTCTTCCTATAGTCATGTGATTATCTAATTGATTCGTTTCCTTAGGTGATAGCGGTTGATCGACCACGTAGTTTGGCCGAGCGCAGCCGGGACAGCAATTACAACTGCAAAGAGACCGAGGACGCGCATATTGGTCGATAAAAGACGACATGGAATACACGGAAACAATACGTACAACACTTCAACTGCCAACGTAGCGTTGTAGACTTATCAATAACTTCGACAAAGTTACTTAGCAAGCTAGAGATGAACGCATCCAACTCATTGACAGACAACAAATGAAAACTATTTTCTCATTTCTGAATACGTAGACGGTAATGTTGCACACCTTGCACATTCGACATTATTCAAACACAGTAATCTTAAACGTTCCAAATAATCAGCTCCGTAGCGAGATTAAATGACAAGTTTAAATGGCACTAGGCGACTGGTTGGACGGTCGCATAGCAGTTCTAATTGCAGTTCGTTCGAGTCTAGTTCGATTGTACGAATAAACATTGCAGCGTATTTAAAAGTTAGTGCAGCCAATGTTGGTAGTTCTTGAATGGAATGTCTGTATGTTCTAATTAATCGATAAACTACCAATTTTAAATGAAAATGAGCATTTCCAAATTGAATCAAAGGCAAGAGCTAGTAAGGGCTAAGAACTGGAAGCCATATTTTTTAATTGCTTCTTAATATTGTGATTAATTACGCCATAAATTGATTATTTATGACCAAAGCTCAATAGCTTTGCATTATGTGTGATTCTATGTATGAGGAATTGAATTACTGTAAATACTGGCGCATTTTCTTAATGGTTAATCTTACAAATTGCTTGAAGTTAATTGATAATTATGTACACGGAACAAAAACGTCAATTTTAGTGTATCGTACATAGAACGCTTTCCAGTTCTTGAATGCAATTGAAATATTGAATTTGTGTACATAGAATTGGCCTTGAGCAGCAGGCAAGCACGTAATTCATTACTGAACGTAATCAGTGACAATTTATTGATGATATTAGCGAGAAGTACTAGTAACAAGTCGCGAAATCTTATAAATACTAATAAATACCACATGATATATTTATAAATTCCTTCGACAACGTATTTTTTACCGTAAATGTGTTTGTGATATTACCATTATAGTTGTGTGAAACATGAATTGATATGATTCAGTTCAATCAGATATTATACTGAACTAATGCTATCCAGTAATTTCGCCAATTTATGTGTATTAAAATGAACCAGAAATATGATGCAATTCAGCATTGCATTACATGAATGAATGCTTCCAATATACTTTTGTAATATTATTAATTACTATTTTATACTTATTTTTTTATTCTCTAAACAAAAACTAGCAACAAATAAAATTTCTCACCTATAATTGTAAGAAATGTTTCCCTCATTTTCTCCAAAATTCCTTGGACAAGAGTATGCCAATTATTGATAGAAATCTCTCAGACCTCCCAAAAACATTATTGCCACATCCACATATCAATTACTGTATTCATCAATCATCATAATACAAGCCTGTATAAATGATTATCCAAGTGACTAGAAACCCAGCAAAGGAAGTCATAAATCCTTCCTTTGTTAATTCCCATGGACCACCATATTCTTCTTCATCAATATTTTGAAAATTAGTGTAGTAGAGGTAGATGATGGCTGCATTAACTAGCATGAAGCTAAAAATACAAGTTCAATTATATTCGCAGTTCAATCATTAACCAGCTCACTTACAGTGCTAGTCCTAGGAAGCCCTTGATAGGAACCAAACCCCAAACAACACCAAGAATTATCCCAATCGCCTGTCGTCCCCAGTAAATTACATCCAGAAATTCTTCCTGGAAATGACCAATTAAACAGTAATTACATGGATGATCCTCTTAATTCTAAATGCTAACCTTATCAGGCCACTGAGAATTTGCCTTAATTGCACGGCTCCATATCGAGCAGGTGTCGGAAAGTTTGTTTTCAACTGTTTTCGTTTTCGTCGACATTTTATCTTGGAATTAGTACTTTAATTTATAATTTATGGAAAATACTCGATGCACGAAACGCACGCGACTGAATGCACTGACGTAGTAAGTATTTGGCACGTCACCGCATTAGATGCCTAATGATGTAAACATACACCAGGGAGAATGATAAACGAAATGAAATCACAAAGCTTTTAGATTTACGACTTGTAGAAATGGGACAAAATTGCAAATTACAAAGGTTATGTTAGAAACCCTTACAACTCGAGATCAAAGAACTGGAATTTCAGGAGTATAATAAGTTGCCTATGTTCACACAACATGAATGTTAAATATTGGGTTGCCTATGTTATAGTTGACAAACTATTTGAAAACTTTCAAAACTAATATTGGAAATAAATAATAAATAAACTAATACGAAGGAAAACAAATATGCTTACTGATATATAAGTGATTAATCGTTTTAACTTAGTACTAACATTTGTCTTTATAATCAGAATTATTGTTAATCATATAAACAATTGAGAAATAAATTAAATTGAAAACTTATGCGCATCCTGATTTATTTTTCAATACACTGAATACTTTTATAGCGGAAGAAATAAATGATATCTGCTCTTCATGGGTCGTACTCATCGATCAAACAAGATTATGTCCCCTTTTTATTTTATTTTACCTTTACTGCCAAAGGTTGCGTCAATCATTGTTAAAGTCGATCAAGTGATAGTGATAATAGCAACTGACAAAAATACAGTAATTGCCAGTGGTTAAAATCAATTGATTAACACCCCAACAGATAAAACAATGAGCGAAAACAATAAAACACCAAAAATTGCCCAAAAATTGGCGGTTTTGGGCGGAGTTCGCAAAATGGGTGGTTTGGGACGTTCAGAAAGTGAAGGAACAATGAATGTAAGTAATCCTTATTAATAGTCCACTAGGCTAGATTATAACAACGGATTAATAGCGATGATAATACGCAATTAGCACATTGTATCGGTGCATTAATTTCGTCGTTGAGCTGCTAAAAGGCATATCTTGAAATTTACTATCCCTGAATTGAATTTCCGTGCCTGGAACCGATCTATACACAATTCTAAATATACTTCCAATGCGGTATCAACCCAACGCTATCTAATTTAATATGACAACACCACCGATTGTTAAGTACCTGGGAATGATTCAGCGCTTGAAAAGTACTTCATTTTTCAATTTCGCCAATTTGTTTTCATGTCGGTTTATTTACCGAGTTGCAATTTATTTTTGAATCATTTGTTTGTCCAAAATGAACAAAAGAATTCGACCTTTTCACATAGCAGAATAAAAGAGCGGAATTCGACGAGGGTATAGTAAATTCTTTTGGCTTCATTCTCAAATAGTTGAAATACTTCCGTTCAAAATGCAACAGTAATTGGAGCAGTAAACGTGAAAAGCCTCGAATTGCGTGTCTTCTTTGCAAGAACTGCAGCAGTTTCAATGCGCCAGGCTGCAAATGCCATGACCTGATCTAGCTTTAATTAACTGTCTGCAATTTACACCACATTTGCATCAACAACGGCGAAAACTGGCGCAGAATTGCAGTGCTAGTTAACTATTCGTGTAACTACGAGCGAATTTTGCGTCGGGTTCTTTGAAATTTGCACAAAATGTTTGTAAGCGGTCCACATATCGAAAACTCCGAGGAGTCTGAATCGGAAACAGACAGTGATCTCGATCCGGAAACGATGCTCCTGGTTCTTTCTTTTAGTTATTGGTATTTTCGAAGAAATTTGCAACTTTTAAATTTCAGAAACGGCGTGAAGAATGCGAACGGAAAGCGCGTCGAGGAGAAATGGATCCTCGTTTGGAGTTCGCATTCCAGCTCCTGATGGATGCGACCAAATTATCCAGACATGAAATCATGAATCACGTTTTCGAAGGCGACATGGTAACAAATATGGTAAACTTTCTAAAAGAAATTGGTCAAATAATTAATTTTCCAGTTGGATGAAATTAATCAACTCTTTTTACCAAATATGCGATCCAAATTATTGTGGTTCTATCAAGATATTGAAGAAGTTTGTCAATCCACAGCTCCAGAAACAAGTAAATCTCGAGTCCTGCAAAAATCCCAAAGTAAAGCAATGCAACAAGTTGCGCATTCATCAGCACAACAAAATATCATAAAAAGAAAACTTTTTCTAACTGATGGATGGGAAATTCCTTTATCCGGAGTTTGTGTCTACATTTTTCGAACGAATATCTCAAAACAGTTACCTGAAGAAGGCTTCCATAAGGTATCTTCTTAAAAGTTTCCAAACCTTTTTTTAATTGTAGATTTCAGGATTTGTTTTGCGGAATTATCGATGGAAATAACATCGGATTAGTTGCAACCATCGAACGCATAATTGAATTTGTCTTCATGGAAGCTCTTGCTCATCCATCCCCGGATACAGATGAAGACATCCTGAACTGTACTGCAATTAAAACCCAACTATTACCAGGTCTCAGATCATTTTGCAGTGCTCTTCGAGTCTGTGAAGAAATTTCTGATCAGACGAATATCTTTGATGATAATCAAGTCATAGTGAGTTCATATCCATATGAAGAGTTGCATGATCTTGCAAAGAATACCTCGTTTCTGAGACCATTGGAATTTCGCACCAAAGCGTGGGTCAAAAAATTGACCGAGGTTCTAAGAGAAAGCGAGCAAATCCGACGAGAGAATGATTCTTCAGGTCCGCAAGATGAATTGGAGTATTGGAAGAAACGAGGTGCTCAATTCTCGCAGATTGTTGAAAATGTGCAGGGAGTTGAAGTACAACGAACCATCGTTTGTCTGGAAGTTGCTCGATCCAAATATCTAAGACAATGGAAACAAACAGATCAGAAAATTACATTATGCTATAATGAAGCTATTGATAACGCGAAATATATTCAAGCATTAGAGAAAAATTGCCACTCATTATATCTAGATGATCCTGTAATGAGTATCACAATAAGTTGTTTGAATTTGAAGTAAAATTTTGCAATTTTAGGTCAAAATGCAAGATTCTTTATTGGGTCTTCTACAAACGGTTCGCCTCATTCATAATGTCTCTCAATTCTACAATACTTCAGAAAGGACCTCAGCTTTGATGGTCAAAATTACCAATCAGATGATTGCTACCTGCAGGGACTATATTAACAACCGAGATTCTGAAACCATCTGGTCCCAAGACCGGAAACTCATAAAGGACAAACTCCTTCATTGTATTCAACTCAATGTCTCGTATCAGAATACATATAAGATAGTGAAATCTCAAGAACTAATGCCCGATCAAGTACCTTTCAACTTCTCCGAGAATTACGTTTTTGGAAAATTCAACGCGTTCTGTGAGCGCCTCAAGAAAATCATCTCCATGTTTGATATCATCGACGATTACAACGCCTTGTTTCAACGTCGCATGGAAGGATTACTCCTTGGAGATAGCCTGGAGGAAGCTATGAAGAAGTTTGATGAAATCAAAGATGTCATCATGAAGAAAACTTACGACTATCTGGATCCGAAGAATATCATGTATGATGAAGACTTCAAAACATTTGAAACTAGTGTTGAGGTCCTTATCAAGCAGGTAGCTGGAATCATCGAGGAAAGTTTTGAAAGTGTCTGGGAGACTCCTCAAGGTATCAAATTCCTCGTGAGGTTTGAAAGAGTCGCTGCGAAGATCCCCATCAATAAGATGAGCGAAAAGTACGATCGGATTTTGAAACATACTGAGAAGGAAATTGAAAGTATCATTCGGATGTACAAGAAGCAAAAGGATGATCCTCCAATTCCAATGATGTTTCCACCCATTGCTGGGAGAATTCGTTGGGCAAGATCTCTGATATCACATTTAGATGAACTGATAGAATCCGTCACTGGTCATCCAGTTCTTAAAACCTTACCAGTAACCAACGACCTCTCTAAGCGTCATCGAACTGGTGACCATCTACTCAGAAATTATCAAGATGACCTGATAGCTTTGTGGATGAACCAACACATCTCGGACATTGATAAATGCCTCAAACGAAAACTCCTCACCATTTCAACTCAAACCAACAAAATTACGGTCAACCTTCACACCACCATTCCTCTACTAATCAGGGAGAGTGACCTCATGGCCAAAATGGACCTCCCTATCCCAGTTCTATGCTTCACTTTGTACAAGAACTCCCAAAGGTTTACCTTCATCTCAGATTCCTTACACTTCCTCTTGAAGAACTTCAACAGTGCTGTACAGTCCGTGAAACCGGAAGTCCGACCACTATTCGTACCACACCTCGACAAACTGATACAAATCATCGAACCAGGTCTGACTGAACTGGATTGGGTCTCCAAGAACATCAACGAATATATGCAGAACGCCAACGATGCAGTCAAACGTTTCCAGGTCCTTGTTAATCGAGTGAATGATGTCTACAATAACAGGGTTCTGGAAGTGTTGAAGAAAATGCAGGAAGTCACTCTGCATGAATTACCCGAAAAGGGTACCATGTTCACTATCAAGGAGTTCATTGATAAGATTGAAACGATTTGTCGTTTGGCTGCAATTGATTTGCATAATAAGAGTCAGATGGTTGAATTTGCGGTTGAGGAAATTCTTACTTTGGTTAAAAAGGCGAAACTTGATAATTCCTTTTCATCCAAAGATGAATTCTTTACAGAAGGTACTTGCCAAATGAAAATTCAGAATATGAGAATGAGAGATTTTGAATCTGGAGTTATGTCGGATTGTTTCAGAATTGGATGTTCGTCAAGATTTAGCTGGAAATCAACAATGTGATTGGTCAGCAATTGATGAGTGCTTTGAACGACCCCAGGTCCTTTTTGGTAATGCCCTAAGTAAGACTTTGGAGGAGATGGTGAAGAATGCAGTGAATGAAATGCGTCGGTACTACAGCAGGAAGGTTGTTGATGTTTTGGTCAAAGTTACGAAACAAAGTTTGGAAGTTCTTCGAAAGAGTTTTACCAATTATGGTACGAAAAGTCCCATGATGAAACCATATTAATATCTATCTTGTAGAAGCAAAACCGGAGCATCCAATATTCCTACTCAATGCGGTGCTTGCTATCCCGAAAGTTTCAATTTTGCCCAATCTGGAAGCAATCCAAGAAGTGGTCAATGAAGCAGCCAAGCACATTACATCAGTGGCAAAAGGTGTGAGCCAATGGACCGGGGGTAAAGTAACGGTAATAACCACATCTTGCAAATCATTGATAATAAGTATGATCAAATAGTTTCGATTGATTAGTAATAGAGTTTGTTTTTTTCCTACACTTCACTGATATTTCTAACATGACATTACACTAACTACATGACCGCCTTTGGGCAAATGCACCAAATGTATATACACACGTTTATATGATGCACATTAACCATTGCCCCAAAAACACTGCGAAAAACTACCCGCCTCAAATAAAGACACCACCGAAAACAACCGGTTGGCGTAAGTTAGCTGGTCAGAAAACCACATTCATGAACATTATCTCAAACGTAAACAAGACGAACAAGGGTGGCAGCAAGGTCAAGGACGAGGACTACAAAACCCGAAGGAGAAGGTTCTTCCGGTTGGCCCTCGAGGAGAAACCCTCATTTCCGCTACAAGCAAAGAACTTCTACAGCTATGTCCTCGAAAACAAAGAGGTGGTCAAAACTCTAAGTTTGTTGAGTGTCTCAATCTTGGATATGAAAAAGGTATGGTACCAGTTTAAGAGTGACCCAATTAAAATCCAATTGGATTATAGGAAATCAATGGGTTCATTATCCAATGGAGACCTTATTGTGTCCTCTGGAAGAACGAGAAGACCCCAAGGGAGTTACAACAGGTCCAACTTGCTGAATTTGAAGATTTACTCGAAAAAAACCATAAGCTACATGAAAAATTGATGGTAGAAAAAGGGGTTCATATCATTGGAAATTGTTTGGCAATCTCTACCGAGCAATTGAGGCAATCAATCCTATCAGAAATCAATACATCTACATCCAAGTACATTTAAGACTCAAAAGTTTTTTAAACATTATTTGATCATAATTGTTTCAGTATTGGACAAGCCCTCATGAAGAAATACAAACGGGAAATGGACTATGTCTACGCTGTTATCAATGAGATGGGTCGTAAAATCGATCGACCCATTCGGGACCTTGATGATGTCCGAATGATAATGGACAACCTGAAGAAAATCCGCGATCAGGAAGTCGACATGGAACTTAAAATCGAACCCATCGAAGAAGCCTTCAACGTGCTCAATAGATACCAGATCAAAGTAGAACGAGAAATTATGGAGTTGGTGGACAATCTTCGGGATACATGGGTGCAATTGTCGAAGCATGCATTCCAAGTTCAGACGAAATTGTTGGATATGCAACCGCAGCTTCAATCCAAACTTACCGAAAACCTTGCACGATTCAAGCAGGAAAAAATTGACTATTGCAATGAATATCGAACCGCTGGTCCTATGCAAAGTGGTCTCACCCCACGGGAAGCCTCAGACAGGCTCATCCTGTTCCAGAATAGGTTCGATGGTATGTGGCGTAAGCTGCAAACCTATCAAAGTGGTGAGGAACTTTTCGGACTTCCTCAAACTGACTATCCGGACCTGGCCCATACCAGAAAGGAACTCAATTTGTTACAAAAGTTATACAAACTGTACAATGACGTCATTGATCGGGTCACTAGTTACTATGATATCCCCTGGGGCGATGTGAACATTGAAGAAATCAACAACGAACTCATGGAGTTCCAGAATCGCTGTAGAAAGCTGCCTAAAGGACTCAAAGAGTGGCCCGCATTTTTCGCATTGAAGAAGACCATCGATGACTTCAATGACATGTGTCCCTTGTTGGAATTGATGGCAAATAAGGCGATGAAGCCTCGGCATTGGCAACGAATCATGACCGCGTTACAACACACCTTTGAATTTGATTCGGAAGGGTTTTCTCTGAAGAATATCCTTGAAGCGCCTTTACTGGCACACAAGGAGGATATTGAAGATATTTGTATATCGGCGATGAAGGAACGGGACATTGAAGCGAAGCTTCGACAAGTAACCAATGAATGGTCGGTACATGAGTTGACCTTCCAGGTCTTCAACAATCGTGGAGAACTTCTTCTTCGAGGTGATACAACGGCTGAAACTATCAGTCAACTTGAAGATAGCCTCATGATTCTTGGTTCGCTCCTGTCGAATCGGTATAATGCGCCGTTCAAGAAGCAGATACAACAATGGGTCTTCGACTTGTCGAATACCAATGAGATTCTGGAACGTTGGTTGTTGGTTCAGAATATGTGGGTCTATCTGGAAGCAGTCTTCGTGGGGGGTGACATCGCTAAGCAACTCCCGAAAGAAGCTAAACGCTTCGCCAAAATCGACAAGTCCTGGCAGAAAATCATGCAGCGAGCCCACGAAACCCCTGGGGTTGTTAACTGCTGTGTAGGGGATGAACTTCTCAAGAATTTACTTCCGCATCTTCAAGAGCAACTCGAACTATGCCAGAAATCTCTGAGTGGATACTTGGAGAAGAAACGCACAATGTTTCCCAGATTTTTCTTTGTTTCGGACCCTGCCCTTTTGGAAATTCTGGGTCAGGCTTCCGATTCCCACACGATTCAGAACCATTTGCTGAATATCTTCGACAATACTCGTTCTGTAAAGTTCCATGACATCGAATATAACAAAATTACTGCAATTATTTCCTCGGAAGGTGAAACTATCGTTTTGGAAAAAGCTGTTAGGGCTGAAGGAAGTGTAGAGACTTGGTTGACCCAATTGTTGAACACCTCGCAGTTGTCTTTGCATACAATTATTCGGACTGCAAATGGGCAAATTAACGATCCGAACTTTCATTTGTTGAACTTTTTGGACAAGATGCCTGCTCAGGTATGAAGAGAAATAGCTATAATGAAGTAATGTTGAAGGTAATTTTCAGATTGGAATGCTGGGTTTACAAATGTTATGGACCAGAGATGCTGAATTGGCTCTAATGCAAGCAAGACATGACAAAAAAATTATGGCAGAGACAAACAACAAATTTTTAGAGTTACTGAACACGTTGATTGATCAGACTACAAGAGATTTGACGAAAATTGAAAGGATCAAGTTTGAAACCCTTATTACAATCCACGTTCATCAAAGGGACATCTTCGATATCCTAGTAAATATCCTTTCAGAAAATTTCTTCGTAATTTTGAACCCTCATTTTTTCAGTGTCGTTTAAACATCCGACATGTAAACGACTTTGAATGGCTCAAACAATGTCGGTTCTACTTCAAAGAGGAACAGGATATCACCTCAATTATGATAACGGATGTCCATTTTTCCTACCAAAATGAATACCTTGGTTGCACTGACCGTTTGGTCATCACACCACTAACGGATAGATGCTACATAACTTTAGCTCAAGCTTTAGCAATGAGTATGGGTGGAGCCCCATGTGGTCCTGCTGGAACCGGTAAAACGGAAACAGTCAAAGACATGGGCAAAACCCTAGCGAAATATGTCGTCGTCTTCAATTGCTCCGATCAAATGGACTACAAAGGATTGGGACGCATTTACAAGGGTCTATCCCAGTCTGGGGCTTGGGGATGTTTCGATGAATTCAATAGGATTGAACTACCTGTCTTATCAGTTGCAGCCCAACAGGTTGCTATTGTCTTATCAGCAAAGAAGGAGAAGAAGAAGAGTTTTGTCTTCACTGATGGGGATACTGTGGAAATGTGTCCTGAATTTGGAATTTTCATCACGATGGTATTAGATTGCTGTATTTTATTTGATACTGATATTTCTAAATGTTATTTGTTGTATTTTTGAGAACCCTGGTTATGCAGGAAGAAAGGAACTACCAGAAAATCTGAAGATACAATTTCGGACAGTAGCAATGATGGTACCTGATAGACAGATTATCATCCGAGTGAAACTGGCAAGTTGTGGATTCTTGGAGAACATTACCCTAGCCCGAAAATTCTACACCTTGTACAAATTATGTGAGGAGCAACTCACCAAACAAGTCCACTATGATTTCGGCCTGAGGAATATCCTCTCGGTTTTGAGAAGTTTGGGTGCAGCCAAAAGGGTTAACAGCAAGGATAGCGAAAGTACCATCGTAATGAGGGTTCTTCGAGATATGAACCTTTCTAAGTTGATTGACGAAGATGAACCTCTTTTTATATCTCTGGTAGCAGATTTGTTTCCGAATCAGCCATTGGAAAAAACGGCCTATCCAGAATTAGAGCAAGCTATAGCTGAAGAAGTTGAAAAGGCTGGATTGGTTAACCATCCACCATGGGTTCTAAAACTCATTCAGGTATAGCCCCCAACTTAAAAATATTCTATCAACTTTCAAAATTTGATTGTAGTTATACGAAACTCAAAGAGTACGTCATGGTATCATGACCTTAGGTCCTTCAGGAGCTGGAAAAACTGCATGTTTACAAATTTTGATGCGATCCCTAACTCTAATGGGAATCTACCACAGGGAAATGAGAATGAATCCCAAAGCAATTACAGCTGCCCAAATGTTTGGAAGATTGGATGTTGCTACAAACGATTGGACAGATGGAATCTTCTCAGCCCTATGGAGGAAGACCCTTAAACTCAAACCAGGGGAACACGTCTGGATAATCCTAGATGGTCCTGTTGACTCAATCTGGATCGAGAACCTAAACTCGGTGTTGGATGACAACAAAACCTTGACTCTTGCGAATGGGGATCGCCTTTCCATGGCTCCAACGTGCAAAATCATGTTTGAACCCCACAATATAGACAATGCATCACCAGCAACCGTATCCCGTAATGGTATGGTCTACATGAGCTCCTCTGGGTTGAATTGGAAACCAATGGTCACTGCTTGGCTCATGAAACGCAGCCAAAAAGAGCGAGATGTCTTTGATCAACTTTTCGAAGATACTTTCATGGCCATCTACACCTGGTGCACCCAGAATTTGACCATGATCATGAACGTTCTACAATGTAACGTAATTCAGCAAATGCTTTGTTTGCTGGAAGGTCTCATTCCGGTGCAACCTGAGGAAGAAGAAGAGCAAACCGTCAAGCAAGATGCAGATGACCTCGATGATGATCTCGGAGAGGAAACTAATGTCGTAGATGCTGTGAAAATATTCAGTGAGGACCAGTTAAAGAAGACCTACACCTTCGCCTTTGTCTGGAGCATTGGGGCCTTTTTCGAAAACGAAGACCGTCAAAAATTTGATGGGCACCTCAGGACGTTCCCATTGGATTTACCACCCATAAATCCAAAAATTGCAAGTACCGTCTACGATTATGTAATTACAGATGAAGGTGAGTGGGAACCATGGGCTAATCGAGTTGCAAATTATGCGTATCCAGAGACAGCCTCCCCAGATTTCGCTTCAATTTTGATCCCAATCATTGACAATGTCCGAATTAATTATCTGATTGATTGTATCGTGAAGCAAAACAAAAGGGTGCTTCTAATTGGAGAGTCTGGAAGTGCAAAAACCGTGATGATGAAGTCCTTTATGAAGAACTGTAACCCAGATTTGTATCTTCAGAGAGCGTTCAACTTCTCCAGTGCAACCACACCGTTCCAATTTCAGAAAACCATCGAAAGTTACGTGGAGAAACGAATGGGAAGTATGTTTGGACCTTCTGGAGGCAAAAAGATGATCGTCTTCATCGACGATATCAATTTACCTGAAATAAACTGCTGGGGAGATCAGGTAACTAACGAAATTGTGCGTCAAACCATTGATATGGGTGGGTTCTACAGTCTTGAGAAACCTGGTGAATTCACCAATATAACAGACGTCCAATTCGTTGCTGCTATGAGCCAACCCGGAGGTGGAAGAAACGATATCCCATCACGTTTGAAAAGGCAATTCAACATTTTCAACTGTTGTATGCCAACCGATCAAAGCATCGATAAAATCTTCGGTGTCATTGGACAAGGGCATTACAACTTGAAACGTGGCTTCGCTGTGGATGTACGGAACATGGTCAAACGCTTGGTACCTCTGACAAGATTACTATGGCGAAGGACCAGAGAAAAGTTGCTACCTACACCTGCAAAGTTCCATTACACCTTCAGCTTAAGAGATCTATCCCGAATATGGCAGGGAATGGTTGGAACCCTGCCAACCGTCATAGAATCCGATGCCTGTTTACTCATCCTATGGAAGCACGAATGTACAAGAGTGTTTTCGGATAGGTTCACCCTACCTGAAGATAAGACATGGTTCGATCAAGCAGTAATCGATCTAGTTGAAGAAGAATTGGGTGCAGATGCTAAGAAGAAAATCGAACCTTCACCGGTATTTGTCGATTTCATGAGGGACGCACCAGAACCCACAGGGGAAGAAGGTGAGGATGCTGATATGGAGTTACCAAAGGTTTATGAACCAGTCTTCAACGAGAAGGAACTTCGAGATCGATTGGAAATGTTCCTGGTGCAATTCAACGAAATCGTTAGAGGTTCGAGAATGGATTTGGTATTCTTCCCAGATGCAATGTTGCACCTCGTGAAGATATCCCGAGTTATACGACACCCACGAGGGAATGTCATGCTTGTAGGAGTTGGAGGAAGTGGAAAACAGTCCTTAACGAAGTTATCCTCGTTCATTGCTGGTTACAAATCATTCCAGATAAGTTTAACTCGTTCCTATAACATTGGAAACTTCCTTGAAGATCTCAAAGTCCTCTACAGATCTTGTGGTTGCCAAGGAAAGGGTACCACATTCATTTTTACTGATTTGGATATCAAAGAGGAAGGATTCCTCGAGTATCTAAACAATATCCTGTCCTGTGGAGTGATCTCCAATCTTTATAACAAGGACGAACAAGCTGAAATCGTGCAAGAGTTGACTCCAATAATGCGAAGAGAGAACCCGAAGAGGACCTTCAACAATGAAGTAGTCATGGAATACTTCATGAATCGAACCGTGCAGAACCTTCATATTGTTTTCTGCTTCTCTCCCGTGGGTGAAGTATTTCGAACAAGAGCTCTTAGATTCCCTGCACTAATCACGGGATGCACCATTGATTGGTTCCAACCATGGCCCAAAGATGCCTTGGTATCTGTAGCTCAACACTTTTTATCAGACTTCCAAATTGAATGCACGGATTCCGTTAAGAATGAAGTTGTGAATGCTTTGGGAAGCATCCAGGATGAGGTCACTGTGACCAGTGTTGAGTACTTCCAAAGATTTCGTAGAGCTACACATGTTACACCGAAGAGTTACCTGAATTTCATTGCTGGTTACAAAAGCATTTACAGCTTGAAGAAGGAAGAATTGAGCAGTGGGGCTCTAAGAATGGATACGGGTCTGGAAAAGTTAGCTGAGGCGAGTATTTCAGTAGGGTTGCTGAAGAAAGACCTCGCTGTTATGGAAGAGGAGCTGGTGGAAGCTTCGAAGAGGGCTGAGGAAGTTCTAACTGAAGTTACAGAAAGGGCTACTGAAGCTGAACTGGTAAAGAACCAGGTACAAATCGTCAAGGAAAAGGCGGAAGCGTTGGTTGAACAAATTGAAATGGAGAAAGGTTTTGCTGAGGAGAAACTGGAAGCAGCCAAACCAGCTCTAGAAGAAGCTGAAGCTGCCTTGAATACCATCAAACCAGCCCACATTGGTAACACCCATTAGATATTAACTTTACAATTGTATAATTTATAACAATTTTCAGCAACTGTAAGAAAACTAGGAAGACCTCCACATTTAATTATGCGAATCATGGACAGTGTCCTGATCTTATTTCAACGTAAATTACAACCGGTCATTGCAGACCCAGCAGCACCATCTCCACGACCTTCATGGGCCGAGTCTTTAAAGGTACATTCAAAATTTGTATTGAGATTATAGTTATCCTGATTTAATTACTAGCTAATGGCATCAGCAACTTTCCTACTTCAATTACAAAACTACCCCAAGGATTTGATCAATGAAGAAATGATCGACCTCCTTGAACCCTACTTTAACATGGAGGACTACAACATGGACACAGCCAAACGCGTCTGTGGTGATGTCGCAGGCCTATTATCCTGGACCAAAGCCATGGGGTTCTTCCACAGTGTAAATAAGGAAGTCCTTCCGCTTAAGTCCAATCTGCGATTGCAAGAAGCGCGTTTGAAGGTCGCAATGGAGGACTTGATGGCGGCCGAAAAAGAGTTGGAAGATCGTGAACAATCACTTAAAGATGTCAAGGCCCAGTACGATTATGCTGTTATGGAAAAGGAGAGATTGACAAATGATGCTAACAATTGTCTAAGAAAGATGAACACAGCAACCGCGTTAATTAACGGTTTGGGTGGTGAGAAAATCCGTTGGACTCTACAGAGTAAAGAGTTCAAAGCCCAATTGGGACGTCTCGTTGGAGACGTTGTAGTTGGTACTGGGTTTTTATCGTATTGTGGGCCTTACAATCAGGAATTTCGGGCGAAATTAACGACCACTTGGATGAATATTTTACAAACTAGGGAGATTCCTTTCACGAAGGATTTGAATATCACGAATATGTTGGTTGAGAATGCTACTGTTTCAGAATGGACCCTTCAGGGGTTACCAAACGATGAGTTATCGATACAGAATGCGTTAATTGCAACTAAATCAAGATCGTATCCTTTGTTGATTGATCCACAATTACAAGGAAAGATGTGGATCAAGAATAAGGAAGCAAATAACAATCTCCAGATTACTTCGTTGAATCATAAATATTTCAGGACCCATTTGGAAGATTGTTTGTCACTTGGTAAACCATCAAAGATAATAAATCTTTGCCTCTTTCTAAATCCATATTTTTTCAGGAAAACCTTTGTTAATTGAAGATATCGACGTGGAGCTTGATCCTGTAATTGACAACGTTCTTGAAAAGAATTTTATAAAATCTGGATCCATTGAGAAGGTCATCGTAGGTGATAAAGAATGTGATGTCCTTAAAGGATTCATGCTATATATCACAACCAAATTACCAAACCCACCGTATTCTCCAGAAATAAGTGCAAAAACTGCTATCATAGATTTCACAGTCACACGTCTAGGACTTGAAGATCAACTCCTAGGACGTGTTATCCTGATGGAGAAATCAGATTTGGAAGCTGAACGTGTTACCTTATTTGAAAGCGTTATGCAGAATCAAAAACGTATGAAAGATCTCGAAACAAATTTGCTATGTCGTCTAAATTCCACTCAAGGATCTCTGGTTGACGACGAGGAGCTTATAAACGTGCTCCAAGTGACCAAAACTACCGCAGAAGAGGTCAACGAAAAATTATCCGTTTCAGTGCACACAGAAAAAAAGATAAACATAGCAAGAGAGGAATTCCGATCTGTAGCAGCTCGAGGATCAATACTCTACTTCCTGATTGTCGAAATGAGTAATGTTAATGTTATGTACCAGAACTCCTTGAAGCAATTCTTAAACATCTTCGATAATTCAATTACAAAATCCGATAAGAACCCGGATTCTGGAGATAGGATTGATATTATTCTGAAGTATTTGACTTACGAGGTGTGGAAATTCACACAAAGGAGTCTGTACGAAAAACATAAGGCCTTATTTACTCTGATGATGGCTATGAAGATTGATTTACAGAATAATGTAATCACTCATGAGGAATTTTTGGCATTTATTAAAGGAGGTGCCTCATTGGATTTGAATGCTGTTACACCAAAACCATTTAGATGGATTTTGGATATAACTTGGCTGAATATCGTTGAAATTAATAAGTTGCCTACATTCCAGGATATTATTATCGATGTATTAATTACAATGCGTTTTGTTTTCAAAGTTAATTAAATTATTTGCAGATAAGTGATAACGAAAAAGAATGGCGGTGTTGGTATGAAAAGGAGAAGCCTGAACAGGAAGTCCTTCCTTGTGGGTACGCAAAGTCCTTGGACGTTTTCCGGAAGTTACTTTTGATTCGAAGTTGGAGTCCTGATAGGACAGTGCCACAAGCCAAAAACTATATTATGGGTATGGACAACAGCCCTCAATTTCCAACTTTATTAATTTCGAAATTTTCAGACTCTTTGGGTCCCCAATATGGGGAAGCTTGCATCCTGGATTTGGAAGCTATGTGGTTGGAATCTGAAGCAAGGATACCTTTAATTTGTATCTTATCTATAGGCTCAGATCCTTCACCTCAAATTACAAGCTTAGCCAAAAGCAAGGAAATACGTAAGACCACATAAAATCTAATAGGAGTAAACTAAGCAAGCCATTCCAGGTTTGAAATCGGTTTCTATGGGTCAAGGTCAAGAAATCGTCGCTAAAGATATGATAGAGACCTCGATGGCCGAAGGTGGATGGGTCCTACTGCAAAATATACATTTGTCTCTGCAATTTGCCACGGAGGTCATGACTATGCTAGTAGAAACCGAAAATATTGACGAATCCTGTCGTATTTGGCTAACTACAGAGGTACATGAACAATTCCCAATTGGATTGTTGCAGATGGCAATTAAATTCACAAATGAACCACCCCAAGGCATTCGGGCCAGTATGAAACGCACCTATCAAACGATAACTCAAGATTATCTCGATTACTCTAGCCAGTATCAATGGCCACCGTTATTGTACGCCGTGGCATTTTTACATACAGTTGTTCAAGAACGCAGAAAATTCGGACCGTTAGGATGGAATATCCCTTACGAATTTAATCAAGCTGATTTTGCTGCTAGCGTGCAATTCGTCCAAAATCATTTAGACGATATGGATCCCAAAAAGGGGGTATCCTGGCCTACAGTTTGTTATATGCTCGGTGAAGTTCAATATGGCGGACGAGTAACGGACGATTTTGATAAACGGCTCCTAACAACTTTTACTCAAGTATTTTAAATTAACTGAAAGTTTTCAAAGTTGAAAATGTTTCAATTTTAGGTATGGTTTTGTGATGTTCTATTAAGACCTGGATTTGAATTCTATAAAGGTTACAAAGTCCCTCAAACAAGGAACCTTCAAGGATACATTGACTACATTAATAGCTTACCTAGTACGGATACTCCTGAAGTCTTCGGGTTACACTCCAACGCTGATATTACTTATCAAATAAATAGCGCAAAAGGTAATGTGCAGTTTTTGCAAATTAATTGTAGTTTAAAGATCCCCAAAATAATGCTTTCGTTATTTTAGGAATACTGGATACTATTTTAAGTGTTCAGCCAAAAGAAGGCGGTAGTCAAGGTGGTGAAACCCGCGAATCGATAGTTTACTCACTTGCTGAAGATATGTTGGAAAAGTTACCAAAGCAATACAACAATTTTGAAGTACGTGAAGCGCTGCAACGCATGGGAGCGTTACTCCCAATGAATATCTTCCTTCGGCAGGAAATCGACCGCATTCAGAAGGTCATCAAAGTGGTGAACAATACGTTGTGCGATTTGAAGTTGGCCATCGATGGAACGATTGTGATGAGCCAAGGATTGCGAACCTCCTTAGATGCCATGTACGATGCACGCATACCCAACGAATGGCTCAAAGTAATACAACAAATAGGTCAATGCACATACCTTCATTATATCCTTGTTTCTTGAGGTGTCCTGGGAGTCAGCAACTCTTGGATTTTGGTATACAGAGCTATTGGAACGTGATATCCAATTTCGCACGTGGTGTGACCAAGGAAAACCGAATGTCTTCTGGATGACGGGATTCTTCAATCCTCAGGGGTTCCTCACTGCAATGAGACAGGTAAATTATTTTTAGAGTTATGAAATTGTAAAATTGAAAAATGTTCACCTTTGTTTTAGGATGTAACAAGGGCCCACAAAGGTTGGGCCTTGGACTCTGTAGTATTGCAAAATCAAATAACAAAATTTAACAAGGAAGATGTCAAAGAGGGTCCTGTGGAAGGAATCTATGTCCATGGCTTATTTCTTGAGGGTGCAAGCTTGGAACGGAAAACAGGCAAGCTGATTGAAAGCAAGATCAAAGTTCTTTATGAACAAATGCCTGTTATTTATATTTTTGCCATCAATACTACAGCTGGCAAAGATCCTAAACTCTATGAATGTCCAATCTACAGAAAACCTCAGAGGACTGATCAGAAATATATTGGCTCCATAGACTTTCAAACTGATCATAATCCAAGGCACTGGACACTTAGAGGAGTAGCATTATTGTGTGACATTAAATAAGCTTATTAGAATGATGTTAGAAAACAGTTACAAATAATATTAATGAATATTGAGTAGAGTCATGAGAAATTATTAAAAGTCTATGCCTTCATTGCAGCTTTCATTTGTGCCTGTTGTTGTATCTGTTGATACTTTACTATGTTATTTCTAATGGTATTCTGTTTACTCTCTAAGCCTTCAATCTGCGTATCAATTCTTGATAGTTCCTTGCTAATGAAGTCAATTCTCTTAGCAACATTCTGTCTAGCCTCAGTTAGTGCAGTTTTGACCAGAATTGGCCCCAATGATTTGTAGACAATTGCCTCAGGTTTTAACAAGTTCAGCTCATCTTGAACAATTTTATTCTCATTAAGCTGCCCATCCAGCTGCTGTCTGCTTGAAATAGCCTTCTGTAAATCTGAAATATGCAAACTATATTTGTAACCATATATGGCATCAACGTAAAATGAGTACAACCTTTTTGGATAGTTTTGAAGCTATCAAGTTCACTTTGAAAACGTCTTTGTATTTCCTCTGCCATAATTATCCCAAAATTAGAGCCCAAAGTGAATAATTGAAAACACTGTACAGCTTTTAATTAACAGCACTTCAAAAGATACAAAAGCATGGAGACGACAAAAATTGTGGATTGTTTAACCCGTGGAGGGAATAAAGTCATTACTCCCTCTCTGTTTAACCTCACTTTGCTTGCCTGAAAGTGAAAATCCGACGTTGCCAAAATTATACTAAAAATTTGCTTTACAACGCTTAAGTGTTTAGTGTTGAAACTAAATGCCAATTATTAATCAAAAATTTCTGCCCTAACTTTATATTTTCATCAAGCATGTCTATTAAGTAGTTTCGGTATTTTGGAAATATGAATTACCTAATTAAAAGTACCAGTGATTTCCTGAATAAATCAAATAACACACTTATTGGTAATTACTTAACATATTGCTAACAAACAAGTACTACCTAATTTGTTGTAGAAATTGTGCGATTTGCAAGTAAAAAGGCTGGTGGAAGTACTCGTAATACAAGCACTAAAGTAAGACCTAAACATCGTGGGTGGAAGAGGCAGGATGGTGCACTTGTTACAGAAGGCACCATTTTAGCGACACAACGCACACTTCGCTTTCATCCAGGTTTAAATGTAGGTTTTGGTAGAGATGCAACTCTATTTGCCATGGTCCCAGGCAAAGTTGTGGTCACATGTGAGAAAGTTGACTTAAATTGGGATCATACATGGGTACAAAGGTGTCATGGAGAAAGAAAGGGTGATTTTTATAAGAAATACTTTAATGTTATACCTGAGAAACAACATCAGAGATTTAAGCTCATAGATACAATATAACTTAGCTATAAACCTTGCTTGCAATTGAATTTAGTGGTCAATCCAATTAATAGTAATAAAATTAACTTCATCAGTTTGTGAGTTATAATTACTTAAAAGCCCTTTTTTCTTTACACTTGTACAAATCCTCCCTAAAGCAATCAACTCAGTTGGATGTAATTTGTCTTCTGGTTGCATGCACCTAACAATGTATAATCCATGATAAAGAAGAGGATCACCATTGTAAACCAAAAAATCACCTCCAAATTTAGCCCCTGATGTGATGTAAAACTGTTTATTCCATAATTCCTTAAAAGTTGCATATTTTACTTTTGTTGTTTGTGTTAACAACACCTCTTTGTCAACTATTTCCACAGTCTCTGCAAAATCCAATTGGTAGCATCAAATATATCTCAAAATAGTTTATTACCTTTGTTATGTTTATGTAATATTAAGGGCCATATCATGTTAGATTCAGTGACTTTGACTTTATCTACTTCTTCAGTGATTATTTCATCTTTTGATCTACTATCTCCCCTTTTCTGTTTACCAATAAGGATCTTATCAATATATAATAAAACTTGTTTATGCCTTAGCTTCCTGTAATAGGCAAGTTCTGCTGCTATCAATTCCTGAACAAATTTATTGTGCTCTTCAGAACTTGGATGTGTTTCTTGAACAGTTACCAGTCTTGCAAATCCTTTTTCAATGAGAAGGAGAGCTTCTTCAGGTGCTAATTGCAATGGTAGTACTAAAACAAACTTTTAATTAACTATTCCTCAGTAGTATTCTGCACTTGGAATTATCTACCTGGAATATATTGAGTAGATCCATAAAATTCGCCAATAATTCGGTATTCTCGCCGGACTAAATCCCAATCTAAAATAAGTAAATTTAAGTTACTTGAATTGCTATAATTGAGTTATACCTTCAATGTCATAAATGAAAACAGATTCATTAAAATAAATCAAATCCAACATAATTTCCTTTTAATTGTAAATCCGTTACATTTATTAATTATTTAAGTTATTCGTTTTCATTAACACACTACATGGGTGATTGTTGTGGATCTTAAGGTTATATTTCTACAAGGAAACTTAGAAATTAGCAAATAAATGACGAAAAATGGGCTTCTTAGAATACCTTAAAGTTGTTGCCCATAAAGTTGTAAGTATTACTTGCAAATTGCAATATTGTTTGTTTAATACCTTCTCTCTAGAATTTCATTAAACCTGGGCAAGCTGTGCGAGTAGTTATGGGAAATGAAAGTTGTGATTTAGACTCAATGGTATCAGCCTTAGCACTAGCATACTATTATTCAACCCTGCAACAATTCAGGCATGCATTAGTCATACCAATGATGAATAAGAGCAAGGAATTGTTTCCAATTCGTGTAGAAAATATATACATACTCAATAAATATGATATACCTGTGGATTTATTGATTTTCAGGTAAGATAATTATAGTATAGTTCTAGACTTATAATAACTAATGTTCTAATATTTTAGAGATACTGTACATCTAGGAACATTGCAAAGACAATGCAATTTAAGTGTTACTTTAGTAGACTTTCATGTATTGGATGAAGGAGACAAATTTCTTAAGACCTCTGTAGCAGAGGTAATTGATCATCGTCCCGTTGATAATAGTGAGCCTTGGGATGACTTGGTAATTAAGGATATAGAACTAGTAGGATCTTGTTGCTCATTAGTTGCCAGAAGAATTCACATTAATAAGGATATGCCCCAAGTGCTAGCTGGTTTGCTCTATGATGCAATTACTTTTGATAACATAGCATACAAAGTGGAGGCAGGCAAAGTGAAGCCCTTGGATTTGCAGATAGCTCAATTATTAGAAATGATACTAGACTTGCCGCAAAATAGTGCCGCACAGCGAGCGTTAGTTTTTAACGAATTATGGGCTGCACATAGGGATATAAGTCATTTAACTTCTGAACAACTTTTGTATAAGGATTTGAAAACAATCAGAGCAATTTACATCCCAGGATTACCGATCCTTGTGAAGCAATATTTGCTGCGTGACGATGCGACACGTGCAATTTCTAATTTTTATACCTCGAACAACGCTCAAGTAGTTCTACTTATGGGCTTGGACGCTGAGAAGGATAAAGTGGAACGCGATCTGGCTGTATATACTAAAAATGATGCTGTAGCAAAAAAACTGGATGGAATTTTAACTCTGAAATTCGAAGTTGCGCAGGATGCCTCGCATATTCCTTTCTTGTTATATTATAGACAGTTAAACAATACTTTAAGTAGAAAACATTTAATCCCCATTGTCAAAACATGCGAATTCAACTTAAGCTAAATTGCACAATTGTACAACAATTGATAATAGATAATTTAACGCTTAAGTAATTATTCTGCTGTTTGAAATATAAAAATATATTAACTCCCTAGTCCTTAAACTATAAATTCGATTCGTTACAGAAAGAAGATTATTGGGAATCACATCAAGTAGTGTAAACTAAAATCTAGCTAAAAGTAATATGGTGACCCTTTAACATGTTGAAATATTTTTATAAAAGCTATAACGTTTGTTGATATGGTGCAGGTGTTGGCACACTCATCAACGGAGAATTGATATCCATATCTAAATCGGGCGTGTGGTCATCTTCCTGTTGGGCGTTGATTTTCTCTTGAAGACTCTGATAAAGTAAATGCACCTTTTCGCCATGCTGATGAGTAGGTTGTAGAGCTTTGATTAACGTTTGAATGCGATTAGTTGGAAGTTTTTGATGAATATACCACAAAAGCTTCAATAAATGCCGTGTAACATTATCCCGAGATAATCCGGCAAAGAAAAATTCATCGAATAAACCTGTGCAGAATGCTGGAGCAGTGAATTCCTCTGGCATATGAATGAGCAGCGCAACTAATGAATGAAGGAATGGATCTTCGAACGCGCGATCATCCTTGCAATTTGCCAAAATAGTTAATATCCGAAGCAGGCCCACACGATCCTTCTGACGTGCGACATGGATGGTGTAGTACATAGCGAGGATGCTCGCCACGGGACTCTCCTGGATGTAAGCCTCCACGGCGTCTGGAACTGATCCTGTATGCTCAATTAACGTGATGGCAGCTTCACGTTCGTCATGCGGTAGTTTCGACGACAAGGAGCGTACTTGGTCATCGACAATCAGCGACATCAGAGCTGGGATGAATTTTGTTACTATTTGGCTATCCAGTTTCGGTTCCTTGAAGTCCTGGGAATCAATCATCACCCAAGCAGAAAGGCCTAAAGCCAGCATACGGAGTAACAGAATTAAAATCGGATTATCTCTGGGCATTCCGTCGTTGTTGATAAGTATTTGCAGTATTTTAATCGCTGAAGTCGCCAGGAAATTGATTGCATATGGATCACACAATGTCATTGATAAATCTCCCAAAACTTGTTCTTGGCCTCTTTTCACATTATCAAGAAATCCTTGCAATTCTCTCGATCGTTTAATATCCACGTTCTTTTCACGGATGCAGGCGTCGAGGCACCACGTGAATTTATGACATGGATCCACTGAAATAATATCTTGGACTTCTAGATCATGTAATGCCATCAACAACTCAGCTCTCAGAGTACAGTAATGCACATTTCTCGTCCGTAAAAATAATGTCCTTAGGAACTGCAATACCATATCATATAATTTAACACTATTACCTATCATATGGGCCAACTTTTGGACAACTTCACCCTGTCTTCTAACTTTGGGTGAGGGTCCAAAAAACTGAGTATTGTTATTTTGATGGTCAAACAAGACATTCTCCTTTTCAGCAATGTACTGGCTCAGCAATGGTGAAACTTCATCACCAAATAAACTCTGATTATCCTTCCAAATCTGCCTTTTGACCTCAGTATCTGTGTCTTCATACAGCTCACGATCTCTCACTAATACTTTCAGGTACTTATCTTCAATTGTGGGAATATTCCTCAAGATGCACATGACTATGGGCCTTAGAGACTTCACCTTAACAACTGGAAAGCTTTTGACTAACAGCTCATTGAGTTTCTTGTCCCTTTCAGGACCTTGCTTCTGCCCAATTTCATTGATATGAATGATCAATTTCTCTCTTAGTTCCTCTACAACAGATGTATGGAAGTCCAGGCGACGCATTCCATGAAGATCCAAGAGTGGTAACATTGGACGTAATGAGGGCAACAAAATTCCATTTGTTAACTACAAAAACTTTCATTAGTATTTCCCAACAAAATAAAGGTGTACTTACTTGAAATTGTTCTATTGCTTTCAATGGATCTGTGCAGCTTAGCAAAGCTTGCTTAAGATAACTTGGTCCATTCACATTGACGGCCTCCAAGGGAAAGTCCGATTTGGACATTTTTAATCGATTATTAATAAATATCAGGCTTAATTACTGTTTACCAACAAAATATACACGCCTAGCACAACTTTTTATTTACAAATGCAAATGTCGGTAAAGTAGGTCGCATTTATACAATTACCTCAACGGAAATGCACGAACGGTAGAGGGAATAATATAGCGCTTTATTCCCTCCACGCCATGAACATATTAAAATAATTGTAGGGGGCGCTGAACCAGCAAGTCAATGCAAAAAATTGTACTTCATTTACTAATGAGTCTTATAGTGCTTATCGTAATCTGCAATAAGTTCAGTATCGATGAATATGGCAATTAATCTATAAAAGGAGCAGAATATCGTAGAAGTAATCCGAAGGTCTTTAACCCATTTTTAAACGGCCGGCGGCGATTGGACGAACCGCCTGTCAACAAAACGGTAGCCCGACGACGAAAGAAGACACCACGAAGCGAGAACGAGTCTACGCTCGCTACATTCGCGCTAGCGTTTACGGTTACTTGTGGGGCTTATGGGTAGCAGCAGCAGCAGCAGCTGCAGATCAACATTGCCTTCCGACTTCCGCTTTCCGAAGTTGTCGCTCTAATCTCGGTTGTGATTGCGTGTGTGTTTGGGGGATTAGCGTTGCCAGAGTGCGGTGCCGCTGCAGTGGGCGAGCGGAGAGCGTGCTGGATGTTGTATACAAATCGGCGGTGGCACTCCAATTGGCAGCAGAACGTCGCCGCCGCGTAAACGCAAACGCTAGCTCGAACGATTCGTCAACACACAACGGCGAGAGGAGGCTATTTTCAAGTTGTTGCACTGTTGGTCAATTCATATTTGTGACGGCGCCGCATTGCAATGGAAATGGGTTGAGTGCTGTGTTCGAAAGTGTGCACGACGAAACGCAGAGGCGAGAAATTAGCGTGCAGTGGCGCCCAAAATGCACAACTCCCGAGGGGGAATGCCATTACAATAATTGCGTTCGCACAGAACCGAGGGAATGATTGTATAGACGCCGAATTGCAAATAGAGACAAGTTTGCAAAATTCCCTGCTGCCCGAAATGTGCGCGCGGCAAACGCGAACGGCCCTCGAGCGAAACTAATCTCGACGTCTCGAGCGACGAGCGTAATGTATGGGAATTCAATTAACGTAATTATGGAGCTAAGAATGATTTGAAGAAGTCAGTTGTATTGATTACATATAGGTTATGTTTCCAACTTTCATTAGCATCCTAGGTGTGTTTATTGTTGACTGTCGTTGTCGTTATTGTTGTCATTGTATAAATTAACGCCAAATTGCGGCATTGAATTCAAATCCATTTAGTCTTTCCAAGGGGACGCCCTATTCTAATTATGGATTGTGTTTTTAGATATTCAGTCTTGGTGGGAGGTCCCAAGTATTGCCCATTTCTGTTCTCTGTTTCGCACTGCATTCAACCTGCTTGATTTTGATATAGAAGTAGGTGTTATCAGTTAAGTACTCAGTGTGCATTTGATGCTAACATCTGTTGCTTTGTAGGATTTGGAGGAAGCTCTACTGACTGATGGCACTGAGGAGCCTTCATGGCTACAGGATCTTATTGTATTGCTATTAAAAGGATGCCTACAGGAACAGGATATCTCGCCATTCAATTATCAGATGTTTTTGCGGCGGCTGTTTCGAAAGAAGTGTGAGGAATACGCCATTTTGAATCCGTTCAATACGGATACCGATTTCGAATTGCTGCCGTTGCGCGCCAAGATCGAGATACTCTATAATCTTTGCGAATTCCGACTGGATTCGCCTGACGTGCTCGAGGAGCTCAAGAATCTAGAGGCTGATAGTCTTCGCATTGAGCCCATTGGCTATGATAAGAAGAAATCCGCGTATTGGTACTTTTACGGTACCAGATTGTACAGGGAGGATTACTCCAAGTCGGAGAAGCCGATTTGGCAGGTGGTTTGCTTCAGCATAACCGATTGGTCGCAACTCGCCAAGAAATTCGAACTGTCCAAGTGCAGGGCGGAGCAGGCGTTGTACAAGACGCTGAAGAAGAATTTCATACCGGAATTGCCGCGACTGTTTCTTGAGAAGGAGACGTTGGCGCGCAAACGCCTATTGGAAACGAAGCGCGTTCCAAAGGTACCCAAAGTTCTTGCGTTACTTTTTAGACTGTGATCTAAGTATTGTAACACCCTAGGACGAATCGTTCGTGCACTGGGATGAGTACGACCGTGGCGCACCGCCAGCGGCTGTGAGGCAGCCGCAGAGTATCAAACTTGAGCGCAAGTTTGAGTCGTTCGACGCCCACGTTGAAAGCCGGTATGAAATGGCTAAAGCTAAAGATAAGAAACACAAATCCAAAGATGGAGTCCCTGGTATGCTATTATTAATTGCCATTTCGCTTTAAGTAATTTAGAATCGTTGTAGATCGTTCCACGACGACGTCGTCGACTCCTGCTGCGAAGCCCAAAGACGCCAAGCCCGTTGGTCGACAGACGAATAATTCGCTGGCGTCGGCGACCGGCCAGATACTTATACAACCGGTGTCGAACCCGAACAAGAAGAAAATGAAGACTTCACAAGTGTATGTATTCAATTCATCTCGTAAAATACGTTTTTACTGGTGCTTGTTTGTACGATGGTAGATTTAGTCAGTCCGATGAAGATTTGCAAACTGGACTGCATAAAATTTTGGACCACGTGAAGGACCATGAAGATGCATGGCCGTTTATTGAACCCGTTGAAGAAGAGTACGCACCCAATTATTATTCCATTATTCGGAAACCGATGGATTTGCAGAAAATGGAGGAACGTCTCGAATCGGGACATTACAAATCGTTTTCCAAGTTTAAACTGGACTTTCAACTTATTGTCAACAACTGCCGGCTTTATAACGGTGTAGAAAATGGTATAATTTTGTTCAAAATCTTAGTACACTCTCAGTTGGACGTGAAAATTGATTACTTTTCTTGTAGAATACTCCGAGATGGTTGATAACGTCTTGGAAGCCTTCAATAGAGCTGTGGAACGCTACTTAGACCAGGTATCTTCGTCAGACGATGAGATCGCGGTCGAATTTCCGGAAGTGGAGAAGCACAAAAAGCGGAAACATTCGGAGAGTACACATAAATCGAAGAAAAAAAGTGGGACACCTTCGCGTGGCGAGAGGAAGCGACATGATAGTGAATCACATGAGACGCGCGATGAGAAATCATCGAGGAAGAAACAAAAGGACGATTTGCAGGATGATCGTGTGGAGGCAAAGACAAAATCGAAAAAGGATAAGGAGAAAGAGAAAGATGGGGACAAGCGGCATAAAGAGGAATATGAAGAGAAAGTAACGCACAAGAAAGGCAAAAAACGGAAATTGGAAGAGCAGCGCTCCAAAAGCGAAGAGAGGCAAATCAAAATACGTAAACAAGATGTAAAATTAAAGCAGAAGAGTAAAAGAGATGAAAAAAGTTTGAAAATTGACAAGGATAAAGGAAAAGACAAAAGGGACGGAAAACGTCGCGAATCAAAAGAACCGGAATCAAAATTGAAAAAGAAAGAGAAACTCCATGAAAAGCAACATAAGTTAAAAAAGGTGGAGAGCAAGAAATCAAATTTGTCCTCAAATAAGAAAACCAAAAAGAGCGTAAAACGTATCAATTCTCGAAGGAGTAGCAGTAGGAGTCTTAGCAGAAGTCGAAGTCCAAGTTTAGATCGTTTTTCGGATAGTCCACCTCCATCAAGCCTTGAGGACTTTGATCTGACGCCAAGTAAATCTATGAAAGACACTGAAGACTTTAAAGACAAGAAGCCCAAGCATGACAAGCATGATAACGTTAAAGATGTTAAAGATAATAAGTCCGATCGAGAAGATGCACTTATAAAACCTAAAGATAAACACAACACTCTTAGAGAGACGATAGAAAAGTTGAAAGCAAAAAGTGATTTGGCGAAGTTGAAGGTCGAAAAGGATTTGAAAATCTACGACTTCCCTAACGAACCACGTCCCGCTGAAAAAAGGGACAAAGACAAAGAGGCAATCAACAAAAAGAAAGAAAAAGCGCTGCAAAAGAAAAAGAAAGACCTCTTCGATGAGGACTCTGCAGACGTGGATAATAAATCCAGCAAGCACAAACCACATGCGAATAATTCGAAGAAGTTCGATGCGTTGTCCTTGGCGACAGAGCAAACCCTCAAGGATATTAACAAATGGTTGGATGATACGCCGAAATTTCCTGAATTCAGCTCAGCTAGCAATTCGCCCTCACAATTTTCGGGCATCGACGACTTCGATAGCGCGACAAATAAGTCATCAGATATTGATAAAGCAAAGGATAAGATGCCAATGCCCATTAGTAAGGATAAAGACAAAGAGAAGGAGTCAACAACACCAAATGCTAATTCTAATAATAACAACAACAACAATAATGCAAATTCCAGTGTCAATGCCAACAATAAGAAGCGTCCATTGAATCGCGACCCAACGAAAATATTTCGCCGAAAAGAAGTGCAGCGAACCATCGATCGCCTTCAGCCTGGCAAGAGCAAAGGAAATCTCCTTACAAACGTGCAATCAAAAGACACCAAACAGGAGGAAATTTTCCCTCTTGGCCCGCTTTCCAAGATCAAAGATACAAAGAACTCTCTAATTGTAAAGACCGATGATAGCGCACCCAAATTGAGCTTGGGTTCTGTCCTGGACAGTTTTGGCAAGCATAAATTCATCGACGACGAGCTGAAAGAGGCCAAAAAGGAGGAAGAGGAAGCTGATAAGGCGGAAAAACCTGTAGTAGCGTCCCAAAGCGACGAGAAGAAGAGCGCTGAGGTGCGGACAGATGTTGCAAATGTAGATTCGCCGAAATTAGACAATAGTCCGGGAACAGCAACCCCAAATTTAAGTGCCTGGTTCAAAGCGTTTGGAGGTCCAAAAGTGCAATCTGTTGCGAAGAAAACTGATGGTCTAAAAGACGATAAAACAGTTGCTAATACCGATAGCAGTGCCATGGAAGCGAAGAAGGAAGAACAGAAAAAGGTCCTGCTTCCAGATCCATCACCAAATCCGGAAAGCCCAACTGTTCATGGGCAACCAGCCACCCGACAACGAAAGGTGAGCACCGGAAGTAGCATGTCCGAACGCTCATCTTTCTCACAAGATATGGATTCACCACGTGTTGGAATCGATGAACGAATCGGTGCTTATCCTGCACCATATCCATCACCAATGCATAAATCTGAATCTGGTGCATCACCAAGTCTACGTTCACCGCTTCCGGATGCCTCGCCCAAAGCGACCCCATATCCATTCAACGGACAGATCCGTGTTGGCTTTTACCAGGACACGGTCTCTACGAAGAGCAGCCCGGATAAGTCCTGCAGTCCACGCGACAATCCGCAATCACCATACGCTCATTACTCCGAGCATATTTACACGCCTCCCACGACGCAGAATTCGAACTACTCGTACAATCCGTATTATCAGCAACCGGGCAATTACTCTATTAATAATCCAACGTCGCCTTACAATTCTGAGTCGCACACGCCCTCATATTATGATACAACAAAGCCTTTGACGGACCAATATAACGCTAAGAATCCGCACTCTCCGAGTGGGCAGCATCCAGCGCAACAAGCGTCCCAACAACAACAACCAGCTCAACCACAGCATTCGCCCCTCATGGCCCAACAGCATTCGCCCCACATGGCTCAACAGCATTCACCCCATATGGCGCAACCACAGCATTCACCTCTTATGGCCCAACAGCAGCATTCGCCCCTCATGACGCAACAACCATCACCAAACGTACATCATCAAGCATCCCCTGTTGATATCCAACAATATCAACAACCCAATTCGCCTGTGATTCCCAATCAGCAACAAGTTAATGATGGGTATCGGCAATCGCAGAGTCAATCGCCCTTACCTCAACAACAAGTACAACAACAACAACCAATGCCAGTACCAATGTACAACAATCCGCAAATGCAACAACAAGTCGATAATGCGAATTTCCGAGGGACAATGGATTATGGTCGACAACCAGCTCCACCCAATGTTGAGCCTTTCCGTAATGCTGAGACTACGAAGTTACAAAGTAATAACTATCCGGTCAAAAAGCGCGCCTACAACGAAATTGAACAAACTGAAAGTCGATCCTATGATGAATCTTACAACTCTATCACTAGGCACACGACACAACAAGAACAACCGCCTTCGCGTGATCCTTCGAAATACATCCACCAAAACATTCCTGAACCCAGAGGAATTTCTACGCAAATTCAACAACCTTTACAACAAACGCAGCAAAGTAATCCTGCCGTTAATCAATTTCCGCCCTCGAATTTCAATTATCCTCCAGAAGGCGAGCACCAATATCCTCCCATTAACATACCATCTGCAAATCGCACCAGTATGAATCCCCCTAATCAGCAAACTCTCGAAGAGTCGCGAAAAGTCGATTTGTCCAAGTATACGAACATGGGATATACTGGTCCGGATATTAATCTACCTTTGCATCGCAATCAACATTTCAAACAACCATCAACTGCTACGAATACGCTTGAACCATTACAACAACAACCCCAACGATTTGTTAATAATTCAGGATTGAATATTAACAATTATAAAGGACCTACTGGGCATGCTGCATCCAATTCGTCTTTGCCTGGAAGTGAAGCTGGAAATAATTACAAAGCGGAGGTGACGATACCACGACCTCCATACGGATCTTCATCGCAGATGGAAATGGACCAATCACTCTCAATTCGGGGCCTATCGCATATTGTTGATAGATTCCCCAATGAGGATAGTCGAATGTTGGGCTTACAGGGTAATCCACCACCATCGTACTACTCCGATAAGAATCTACCACCTCAACATTTGTTTGCTGGAAAATCGATTGCCACGAGTGCATCCTCGTTGCCGATATTCTCTCAGCCAAACACTTACGGGGTGCAACATCCAAACGCACCCTTGTACAATCGCCAAATGACTGATCTGCAAGTCCCAGTGCAGAATCCACCTCAGCAGCAACAAGTTCCGTTGCCTACGCCACCTGCACCAGCGCCAGAACCCAAACCCAAGAAGAAGAGGGTCACGAAAGCCGCCAAAGCTGCTGCAGCAGCTGCAGCTGCCGCACAAGCAGCTCAAGCATCAGGTATGATATCATTTCCTTCTCTTGTCAGTAAATTGATAGTATTTTTTGTAGCCAATCAATCTCAACCGCCCGAGCAGCCGCCGCCCACGAATCAAGGCTTCCAGTCGTACGCCGGGCTCAAAAACGCTTCATCCGGCGTGGGTGAACCCAGTGCAATCTCCCTCAAAACGGCAAGCGTTGTGCCAGGTAGCGCATTTAATTTCGGCCCGAATACTACCGGCCTGTCGCTACCACCAGGTATCTACGGGGACAAGGAGTGCTACTCGAACTTCCTCGACGACATCCGCTCAGCGCCAAATTACTACATGGCAGCAGCAGCAGCCGCCCACCATCGACCAACCCCAGAGAACGCCGAGAAAACGCAGGCGACTCGCGCCTCCGTTGCGCACCAATCGAATAACCCTTCGGGGGTGCCCTCCACAGCCGGGTATTCCTTCATCGGAGCACCACAAGGTCGCCCACCTAGTTATCCTCTAGGTGGTGTACCTGGACCGTTTATGCCACCTCATCAGGCGCCCCTCATGGACACCAGCTCGCCACAGTACCTTCAATACCTGCAAGCGGGTGTTTTGCATCAGGGGTTGCTGCCACCAAGTGCGTACGCACCAGGGTATCATCCAGCGCTGAGCATGCGACAGCCATTCGACCCGATAACGCGTCCTCCGTGGCTTTAAAACTTTTGTCTCGATACCACCACAATAATAACGAAACAACTAAGACCAAAGCTGACTTTTTTGGACTTTTTATATGTAGCGAGTGTTTTTTTGGAAACTTTGAATGAACCGTGTGTTGTGAATGTGTTTGGTGCAAACTTTTGCGCCAAATGTGTGTGGCTTGCACATTTCGTAGCGCATCATAGACAATGGATTGATTTGCGCTCAGCACAAAAACGCATCGTTTTATTTTACACCAGGGACACATGCTGTACATAATAGATAGATAATTAATTAGTTTACAATTAGTTACACCGACAAGGCATATCTTGAGCACATGCAAACTGCTTCGTGTACATAGGAGGAACACTTAAACACGTTACAATTGTACTTAGTACTTGTGGAACAATGTTAATTAGTTGTGTTGTTTGTTAGCGATTTCGCAAAGATTCTACTTCTACAACTTTCTGTTGCTGTTGTTGTGTACGTATAGATGTTTTAATTTCTGAGTTTTGTTTACGTTCGTTAAACCGCTAACATTCCAAATGTACAAGCTGTTCGAAAATTATTGTCTCTGATGTGATTTTGAGCTTGGAGAATTTTCGTAATCAGCTTTTATCAATTTTTCGTATTAAGAATACAAAGTATTGATTACTTGAAAATATGACAAATTAATTGACTAAGAAAATTCGGAAAGAATAAGAGCTACAGGGAAAATAAATTTTGAACGTCTTATGCGCATTCGCAAACATCACAAATCTCATGCAGTACAATACCAAAATCTTGTCGTTTCTTCATTTAAGCGATCTTAATTCATGCGTTTAATTTTGTGTTGTTAGTCCACGATTTATCAAATGAATGTGAATTGTTAAAGGAGAAAACCATTTAATATCGAGTACCGGAACTGTACGTTTTATATAAGTCATGTTTATTATGTTGTTTCGAGTGAGATTGTACATATGCAAATTTTATTAATATTATGAGAACAAATATATATTAATAATAGTAGAGTCTAAGCAGATAAAGAGGAACTATATAAATATTATATATACAACAAGGTATCGGAAATATCTTGTGCGACTTGAATAAACCAATTATATGTAAAGATTTTATAAATATTATAGATAATAATATCAGCAACTACTTAAAAATACGATCATTTCGCGTGTATCGCGCGTTTATTTTGTACACACGCAAACACAGACCATTTCTGCATAGTTCAGTTGAATCATCAACATTTGGAAATGAGTAATTTATGCGACTGCTGAAAAAGAACAACAAATTCGAAACAAATAGCGTTTCAACTCTTAGTAATCAAACCGACTTTCATGTCTAATTTGTAGAAAAGTCTAATTTTCTCTTGTATAACAAGTTTTCTACATCCCCGTTCATTTGTGCAACGGTTTAGTTAGTGAAATGAACCGACAAAATCACAGAAATTATGATATACTTCTACAAATTGTTACATGTATTTTTATTGTAATGAGATATCTTGACAATATAGAAAAGTAATGCAGAAACATAAACCATGTGCTGATAGCATGGTCTTACACATATTTATATATTATTTGTGATTGTTCGTTAGAGACAAAGTATATATAATTGATTACTAAAGTAGTAACGATATTTAAACAAATACGAGCTGTCAGCTTTAAAAAACTTTGTACAAAAACATAGAATAAAAAGCATAGAAATACCAAAAATTGCTGCAAATATGAACATAGCATAATTTTGCAAAATTTTATATGATAACTAACTTAATTAAGTTTTAACAATAGCATTTTGTTTTTAGTTTTAGCATTTTTAGTTTGTTTCAGTGAACTTTTTTACTACTTATTGTAAGTTTCCGGAAGTTTATGTTAATGGGTTGTTCTGGTATCCGATTTAATCTGTAGATCATCCCAATATCTTTTTGGTTTTTGGATAGCAAGGACAATTCAAAATTCTCCAAAATCTAAATGTAGAAAAACAGTTGTAACTTTCTAGAATACTTTCGAGAATAATTTATGAATTCTTACAAGTCTCAGCAAAATAATCATTTCACTTTCAGCCAGACGTCTTCCTGGACACATACGAGCCCCATATCCGAATGGCAAGGACGCAAAAGGATGAATATTTTCTCGAACACTTCGAAACCATCGTTCTGGTTTATATTTTTCGGCATCCTCAAAGTACTTAGAAGAATTTCCCATTGCAGAAACAAACGACATAATCAACGTCTTAAATTACAATCAATTATAGATTTACATCTAACTTAAAACAATAAACTTACTCCTTTTGGAACCAAATATCCAGCAATTTCTACATCTTTAGGTAAAAATCGACTATTTGCACCAGCGGTTGTTTTCAATCTTAGGGTTTCTCGGAGACATGATTTCAAATATTCATCCGATGTATCATCTCTCACACGATTTTGTAGATCCTTATCTTGGGCCAGAAACCATAAGGTAAAGCTGAGAGTTGTTGCAACAGCATCGATTCCTCCGAGAAATGTTTCCATTGCTAACATAACGCAATCTTCATAGGAAAGTCGTGGGTTGTTAAATAAATGGTATAAAAATGGTTGAGTCATTTGAAAATCTAAATTAGACTGATAAGAATTGAAATGTTCCTGCATATCTTTCGATATAACTTCGTGAATTTTGTTATGGGACGTTTCCAGTTTCCTGTAAGCTACTGTTTTGTACCATTTCCAGATTGGGGCTCCTATCAAAGTGGAATGTAGTCCTTCCATGAAGTCAATACTGGCTTGAATAATATCAGCAGCACCAGCCGATTTATTAACCGATAAACAATCGAACTCGTTTCCGGGACTTACAACGGAAATTGCTACAACAAACTATGATTAGTAATAGAAAATTGGGGGATTTACTAAAAATTAAACCTTGAATAGCATACAATAGTAAATCTTCATAAATATTCGTTACTAAACTATTTCCGGAAGTTTTCTTCTCAATGAAATCAATAAACTTTGCTGAAACTTCCGCAAATTTTGGTTCATACTTTTTGACCAGTTCCAACTTCAGTAGAGGGTTGACTCCACTTCTAAACTTATGCCATTCTTCGCCATTTCCGGGTACAACTCCTACGCTATTAAAAATCTCTTTACGATACTTTATTAATGCATCAAACGGCGGTCGTACCGGAAGTTTTCCTTCGTGTCTATACATGCATTTCGTATGCTCTGCATCCAACGTAATAAACATGTTTACGCCGCCCAAATTTAGCCGAAATGGTGATCCAAGTTGTTTAGATATATCCTCCATTGCTTCAGTAAGTTTATCAATCGAATATTTGCCTGAAATTGCAAAGTTAAATAACGGTCTAGCATTGGTGTATTTGTTTTAGTGCCTCCCATTGACTTGGGCAGAAATAAATGTGAATGTCCAATGAGAGGCAATGTTTTTAAAGTTGGAACTTTGATAAACGACGACATTTTGTCCACTTATATTAAAGTTAAACACTTTTTGAGTTTGATTACGGATAACTACAAGTTTCAATGGCTACAACTAAATAAACACTTCCAACTGCCTTGTATAACTCGTTGAAGGTTGTATTTGAGCAAACTCAGCATGCAAGAAATGTGTGGCAATAGAAATAGCTTATCAGAAACGAGTTTTCAACTTTGTTGCTTCGTTTGCTTGACCGCAATTTTTGTTCAATTTTGGCCCAGCAAGTGCTGCCCCCATTGTCATTTTAAAGAATTAACGTGAATAAAGAATCCAGCACGTGGCGCCCTCACATAAGAACTTTGGTTTTAAACTTTAATTGTTATTAATTATAACTGCGAATTTTCTACACCTTAGAACGGTTGCAAATTCAATTTCATGTCGTAAAATCTCTACTTTAACACGAATCAATTATAATAAGTGTGTTTTTAAAAGAGTCCGAAATCTTAACCTAGAAACTTAATAACATGTAAACGTTGTAATTGCAAACATAGTAATTTATTGAAATTTGCCTTACAATGAGTGATTCGGATGGTGAAGAAGTCCGGGAATTTGGTGGATTTTATGGAAAAGCACTTGAACCATATGAAGAAGGTAATATTGTCCAATTTCCAATAAGTATCTTCACTAAAACAGATATTCATTGATTTGTTATCTTTAGATGAAGTGCCCAAAAAACGCCCAATTTCAATTGAAGATCAAGTGGCCAAAGATGCCCAAGGCAGAAGAAGGTTTCATGGTGCTTTCACAGGGGGTTTCTCAGCAGGATTCTTCAATACAGTGGGTTCGTTGGAAGGATGGAGGCCCTCAGAATTCAAGAGCTCTCGAAGTGAGAAAGCTCAAAGTAGAGTACAACAACCTCAGGACTACATGGATGATGAGGATATGGGAGAATTTGGTATTGCTCCACAAAAAGTTAAGGCAACTGAAGACTACAATACCAGTAAAAAGAGGAAAAAGCAAAGTTTTGCTGATGGTCCAATTCCAGGTGAACCTGTACTGCAGACATTGATTGAAAGTGGTAATGAAACTATTGGTTATTTGCTTTTGAGAAATATGGGTTACAAACATGCTGAAGATGAGGAAATTAATGAGGATGAAGTTGATGAACCTGAGGAAACAAGGAAAATATATGGCTGTGAAATGCCAAAGACAGCTCATTTGAAAAAATCTTTTAGTTCAATTACCTGCAGCATTCATGAAATCTATAAGAATGCTCTGGCAAATCCAAAAGCAAATTCTTTTGGTATGAGCTACTCTGGCTTAGATAGAAGTCACATCAATCTATTCAGATCATCCAAACTTGTTGTAAATGAAGCCAATAGCAAAAAATTATCGATTTCGGGGCAGGCTTTTGGAGTTGGAGCCTTTGAAGACGACGACGACGATATCTATGCCAAAGAAGATATTTCTAAATACGATTTCGAGTTGACGGCTGAGCGACAGAAGGAGAAAAGCAAAGATAATCGTAAACTCGTCTTCGATATGTTTGTGAAATGTCGCAGCGAGTTGCCAACGATTGAGAAGTTCTTGCCGCCCTCGATACCGTCCAGCTACACCGGAAAACACAAGGTGAAAAAATCACGTTTCGAACCTGTGCAAACACCAGAAGAAACACCACAACGTCACGAAATTGATGCTGCCACACGAGGGGCAATTTTGGGCGAAACAACAAATACAGAGAGAAGACCCCAATCACTTTTACAACAGCAAAAACCACCGGATGTCCCCAAAGAAGATAAGCCAACGATAAAAACTGAAGACGCTTCAACGCCTCGAAGAAGTTTGTTTGACTTAGGTCCAAATGGATTAGTATTTGATAAATTCGTATCAGCGGGAAAATCTGAGGAACATAGCGAAATTCTTCAACCAGTAGAACGGTCAGAGAGTCTTCATGGGACGAAGGAAATGCGTGATGCAGCCAAAATGAAGATGTTTGGCCCTCTCACACGAATTACTGAATCGTGGATTCCGAATTCCTTGGTTTGCAAAAGATTTAACGTTCCTGAATCAGTATTTAGGTAACTTTCATGAATTTCACTACAAATTTATTATTCTGATTTTTTTGAAGTGATAAAATTGCTCTAATTGACCCTAGATCACAAGGGAAAATTTTCGTGATGCTTACTATCAGATTCTGCCCAATTGGATACATCGAGCGAAGTTTATAAATATTGATAAAAAAATCTATTTTTGATGCTGGAATTGAGGCCAATCAATCAAAAGCTTCGCACCGTCTGATGCAATCCGAGCTGATTGTTGGAAAAAGTATTGACCAATAGCAACTTTCACAAAGTTTGCAGCATTTGCACCGGGCGCTCATCGAATTTCGGCTTTAATTGGGAACCGTACTAAAAGCCCATGGGAGCTCTCTATTTTGCTTCTTTTTTTGACAACTGATAATGGCATATTGCTGCTCGCGCGCCTGAATTTAATGGTGTTCAGAATGCAAATGTCATAAGGTCGGCCGCCTCATTCGGAACTGATAATCAATCGAATTGTATAATAACCGCAGCTAATGCGTCCAATTCCACTTTGTAGCTAATTAGTTGCGAACTCAAAGTTGCATTGATTGTCCACATTGGAGCGCGCAATTTCTAATTCGCCTAGAAATCGCGCAGTTTTTGGCGCGCGCGCGGAGTTCAAGGGCGTTCAAAAATGCATCTCTCAGCAGGATTTATTTATGGCGGGTTCAATTCGCATTTGCCCGCGGTCCACTCAGTCGTTTACTACATTTTTACTATAATAACAACGCGTATTACATGGAAGAATAACGATATGTATCGACAGACGATCAATGTTGCTGATGCATCATTATGCAGACATCATGGACACACGCATTCCTTGACGCGTGGAAGTTTTTATATATGGAAACTAATTCTGAATGGCGCATTTGATATCGTACAAAGCTTCGAAACGTAATTCTCGTAGAAATATTTATTATTTATTACGTTGTTGCATTGACATGAATTTTATTTATGGCCGATTACGTCTTGACGTTGAAGTCGCGCCTTGGAGCGCGTTTATTTTGATTATGGAAAGTAATTCAGTTAACTTGTTATATTTTAATTAACTTTATGCTCCTTGATCTTGGGCCTTGCGCCTTCGTCCTTGGCATGGACCTGGATGTTTTCTAAATCATTTAAATAATTATTATCTGAAAATGTCGCGTGATAATTTCAAATGGCATTGAAGAGTTTCAAATTTTGAATATTCAAGACCAGGAATATTCCAATCATCCATGAATGTAGGGATAATATGTAGATCAAGTTTTTAACTTTGTAAATCTAGCAAAACATCTCATGTAACCCTTGTACTTGAATTAATATTGCAACACTCTTAATAAGATTTAATAACATTGCACACTGATATGAGCGCGATTCCTGTAAAAACTTGTGTGCTTTTCATTTATGAGACAAGTCAGCAAAATTTGATCACACTTTATCGTGCCAGGCAACGTCAACGGCGGGAAGCGCGTGCAAATATGTTAAAAATGCCCGCCCCGCAGATAATCGCGCTGCGAATTTTAAAATTCAACAAATTAGCGCAATTTGCAACTCGATTGCTAATTAAGTACAACTTAATCGAACTCTGTTCTTTGATTGCAGTGACGTGGACGTGAAGGCGAAGTCCAAGTCGTCGAGGAACCTCATTTTCGAGAGCGCTTCCGCCGTGCCCGAAACGCCGTTGAACACGCCGTCCTCCAGCCGTATCAACCTCGAAGCGGGCGGTCTGCAGAAGCTCGTCGAAGTTGCTGCATCGTCATTAGCGCGGCCACGCGCCACTGATACCGCCGAAGCGACAGCATCCGCAGCTAGCAACAGCGGCGCGAATCTTGCAAATGTATCAATTACGTCGTCGTCGTCGACGACGCTATCGGCGGGCCAGCCGAATGTGGAGCAATCGGCGCATGTGGAAGAGAAAAAAGCGCTCGATCCCAGCGAACGACTCGACCTCTCCAAGAGCGTCGATCTATTCAAAGCCGTGTTCGCTGACTCGGATAGCGACGACGAAGACGCTGATGATGTCGCCAAGGACGCAACGGGCGATGGGGATGGTGTCGATGAGGAGCGTCGACTCAAGGATGAGATGAAGGCGAAGGTTCTTTCGGAGGATTTGCTCGTGCCGCATATCAAGCCGATCAAGCACGGGATTTTGTCCAATGTGGAATCGCTGAGCTTCAATAAACTCCCTGAAGAGAAGGTCGAACCGGTCGGAAACGACGAAGAGGAGTCGGCAATGGACGTGGAGATCACCGACAATGGTGCTAAATCTACGAATTCCATTACGTCGGATAACATCTATGGGCCGATGTTGCCAACTGCGATTACTTTCAGGCGGCCCGAGAAGGCCGACAATGCGCAGAACAAGCCGGAAAGCGACAGCAATTCGGATATGGACTGGGTGGAAAAGGGCGATGAAAAGAAGTCCACGAAAAGCCACAAACATAAGAAGCAAAAGAAGAAGCACAAGAAAGAAAAGCATAAAGACAAGAAACATAAAGACAAACGACGTTAATCTCCAAGCAACTTATTTAGTAAGCTTAAGGAAACGTGTAATTGTTAAGTTTTAATTAAAAAATCCAAGGAAATCTGATACGTTTCATGCGCAACTTTGAAGTCGTCGTTTTGATTTATTCCATAGGAAACAGAAATAGTTGCAATTTGCTTGGCTCATTGTTATTGTTATGTTTCTCTATGGAATCCCTCCATTTGGGATGGAGGGAAATGCCCTCATTGATAAAAACCCTTGCAGCTGTCGATTTTGACCCATATACATCAAATATTTCCCAGGTTTTCATTCCAAAACTGGTGTACTATTTGATTTATCTATGAACTCACATTGTAACAAAGTTAGTTTTTCAAAGTTTAAAACTTTCTTGGGAAATTTTTGTCGTAAATGAATAGATAATCAAAATATTCTGTGATAGGAATGGATCTTTCTTGAATTTGATTATGAAAGCGATCAAAAACCGCAAAGTCGTTAAAATGTGATGTTACTCAAATAAAAGAGTAATTTCTAGGCAAAAATAAGACAATTCAAAAATTTTGCAAAGCCCTGATTATTATATATCAAAAGATCCATTAATTACCTACAAGTTAAACGTTTTGACATGAACCCAAACATTTCGGTGCAATCTAAGTACATAATGCGCGCATTTTTGCTTATCTCGTTTGCTGAAATCGTAATTTAAGACCATCGTATCTCATTGTCGTCAACGTGATGCGATACTACGTCCGAAATCCGGTCAAAATTCATTAATATTCTTAACTATGCAGTGAAAAAATTGCGCCAAATTGGATCCGCGTAGATCCACAATCGAAGCCATATCGCAGCTAAAAATAATTTTACAATAAACTTCATGACCTATTAATATATATTGTTACGAATTGCGAAAAGATAACGGCGCGTGATCGGGGCGAGACCTGATAAATCCGCGTGAATAATGAATAGAACTTTTGGCGAATTTTTAACGGTTTCGCTCGCTGATCGAGTTGGAGATTTACAGAAGCTGTCGGTTGGTGGCTGTTGCTTATTTGCTCAGAAGCGCGCGCAAAACGTGAAAACCTTCACACACTCACCCAGCAGACACTTATTTCGGGCGATATCTCAAAGATGCTACTATATTGCACTTATCAATAACGTGCGCGCGTTACAATTTGCATGGCGTCTTACTGATAGTCATCGCCAGCCTATTACCGAATTACATAAGGCAATCATTTTTTTTGGGCCACTCAAGGACGTCGCTTATCAATACACCCATAGTGCCGGGCTTTATCCTCTTGACTGCGTCAAAAATGGAACGTAGTTACGTTTTTTTTATCAAACAATCACTACGACGCCAAATTTCCACCTGGTACATTGACGAAATTCGGTGATCGCAAACTTCCTATTCGCGAGCGCGATTCGCATGAGTGTGAACTGGGTAAATAATCGAGGGATATTATCAATGTAATTGCTTCTTTATTTATTTACTAATAAATGTAGCGCATTCGAAACGTGTGAGGTGACGCGTTCTCCAAATACTATAAACAAATACGATGCGAATTACGTTTGCGCGTTCGCTGCGAATTGCGCATTTTGCACTTGATTGATTCGACTTGGGCGAAATTACAGTTTTCGAGGGGGCATATGCGTGCACGTACGGGTAATAAATCGTAAACAATTAGAAATGCTCCCTTCTTCGGTTTGCGGTGTGTGCTGCAAATCCCTCTTTTCCTATTCAGCTACCGATGAGTGTATGGGCATACATATTCTGGATTAGGACCCTTTGATGGGTTTCTAGGGGACATCTACAGGGTGCCCTCGTATATAAACAAACCATAAAATTTTACACCCAGTTTTATCATTGTGATTTTTATGTTCATTGCTTCATTTTCATTTGAGTTCTCATTCAAGTATGAAATTGGGAAAGTGATATTTTTTACAATTTTGGATATATCTTTGGAACTGCTGAAGTTATCTGCGAAATTTTACAATTATTTTGTAGATTATTAAATTCTCTTTCAATTAAGACCTTAGAGAAAGTTATTTGTCAAAAAACTCATTAAATATTCAACTTTCAAACTTTGCCAACTTTAATACTACTTTTAATTTCTAGATTTTTGTTTTCACTCATAACTTTTAAACTTCTTTCTGCATTCCAATGAATTGAACGTCAATTCATAGTTAATTTAACATACTTTCAATATCACCTAATTAATTTCTTATTTAATACTTGGAAATCTTCAATATGATGCGATAAACATACTTAGTCATAATTTAAGTATCAAAAATGATATTTTGGATACTTTCGTCAATATCTCAAGAACCAATAAACTTATTCCATGTAACTAAGTCTCATTTTATAGCTAATTAAATTCTCTTTCACCTGATATAGGACAACATTAAATTGCCTTTCTGGAAATTATAGTAATTGTGGTTTAAAAAGGCACCAACTTTAATATCATATTACTGCGTTTTTTTTTTCGGGTTCATTCTATCTATAATGGGAATACTTTGTGAGTTTTGAGTGTGTATTCAAGGGCTTTGTTGCAAAGTCATCTCCAACATGGAGTTCGCATCAGGAAGTAACACAAGCCCGGCCTCTAAAATAACGGATAAAAGCTTTCCACCGAAAGCGATTTCACAGCGAGAGGGCAGATTTATGTGGTGGCACATTCAGTGACAACTACAGCACCCAAAGCTGAAGAATGAAAAAGAAAAAAAAAACATGACAGTGCACCCTTGGCTCGTGCCCAAATGCAATTTATGCAGGCGAAAACGCATTGTACCGAACGATTGTATAAATCCACCACAAATTCGCTCCGGAGTGGAATTGTTTGAGGTTTTCAAAATGAACCCCCTAATTTCGCTCGTTATTTTCCATTGATGGCTGCATTGATGAACGACTACAGAATATTATCAACATTCATAATTACGATTGTATACGTGTTGCTAACTACATATAATGGTAATTTCAATTAGATATCAATGTCTTTTATCGGTTGCATTGTTGGTTGGTCAATTAAAGACCATGGATTCAATCAAGAACCAAAATTGGCTGCTGATAAACTATGGAATATCACCGAACTTCTGTTTCCAAGTGAATCCCAAAATTTGGTTGCCCTCTTCGTGGAGGAAATGGGGTTCTTGTTACTGACCCTTCCAGCAATAAAATCATTGACTGAACCCTTCGATCGATAGTGTCTATAAAGTAATAAAATTTCAATGGGACTCCATCCAGGGACGCCAGCAAAAGAGACCCTGTTTGTATCCCATCCTCCCCTCATTTTGAAAGCATCATGTTACCAAGTTTTTAAATGGGAATGTTCTTGAATTCAGTGCCCTTAGAACAACTGTCAAGTGTAGGTTGGAAATTTGTTGAGATAATGCGTTATCACACTTGTTTCTGCACTTTTCCCCCAATTTGGTGTTCTCCAATTCATCAACAATGTCAGTAAAACAAGTGATCTTCAGAAGGCTGCATTTTTTGATCAGGGTTGATGTTGATTTGGAGGAGGGGGTTGATAAATTGTCGTGTCTACGTGGTTTGGTTGGCAATTGTATTCAAATTTCGGGATGGAATATCCGCACCATCGTATCGCTTATGATTTCTTTTCGCTTTCGGCGCATTCGTTTGGGGATGCGATGAAGAGTCAAGATGTTGTTAACTCGGAGGGTCGAAATAGGGGCGATTCCAATGGGTTTTCATGCCGAGGAGGAATTTGTATGCCATGGGCATCGTTCGCCAACATATTCCACATATTAGAGGAGGGTGGTTGCAAAAATGGGGAAGCTAGATGGAACTGCTTTATAATTGCTTTATGGCGTCGTTTGTAATGAAATGATTTCTTGGATATTTTCGCTCGTAGGGCGGGAATCCATGGATCGATATGGATCATCAAGGTGTCAATTTGTTGTTTATTAAATACATTTTTAGAAGATACAAAGTAATAGTTGATTTTCAAGCAGATATTATTAGATTTTAGCATCTAAACTTGAGTACAAGAAGTTGCAAAACAAAGTTATAATAATTATTTTTGGGACATTTTTGATCATATTTTAGAAATGCCTGAATGGATTTCTTATATCCAAATTTCAATTTGTAGCCTGATAAATATACTTTCATATGATAGAAAATAGTAGGTAATTAAGCCAAAAGAATTACGAGTTTGATTCATCTGAAAATTACTTAAAAATTTTGTAAATGAAGAAAATTAAGACATGATTGTTGTCATATTTTTGATCATATTTCGGAAACCACCGAGTCGATTTATATCATAAAAAGTGCAATTTGTTGTCTGATAAATTCTCTTTCATATGATACAAAACAATAATTAATTAGTTCAAAAAAATTATGAGTTTGTAGCATCAAAATATAATTAACTAAATTTGTAAATCCTGGAATGACTTCTGATACCTTTTTGATCATATTTCAAAAACTATTGGGCCAATTTACATGATCAATAGTTTAAATTAAAGCTTGATAAATTATCTTTGCAATGATGTATAACAATATTAAGTTTCCAATTAGTAATTTTGTGTTTTGAGCATCTGAAATTGACTATAAATATTTGCACATAAAATTGAAATGTAGGAAAGATTCCTAAGATATATTTGCTCAAATTTTTAAAATTTGTGATTCAAATCATCCAAATCAAATATCAATTTTCTGTTTAATTAAATCATCAATAATAAAAGTTGATTAACACTAAAAAATACAACAATTTTGCGACCAAATTGACTGAAGAAAAAATTGTACAAGATTGAGGAAGTAAGAATCATTTCTAGTTTAAATCCCATTATCAACTATCAAATTTAAAGTAGATTCAAAATGTAACTATTTAATTTTTAATAATTTCAGAGTTTCCCAAAGTTTGTATAATTAAGGAGCGGTCCATAAATTTATATAATCTTGAAACCTGCATTCCATATTTATCATTTTCACATGCTAGAGATAAATATTATACTATTGCAACATTGTGAGTCTACAAGTACAAATGATATAAAATGTCAACGACAATATCACACCAAATACTCTCAGTTTTCAGCACACTAAACTGCTAAAATGTGCATTTTTAATATTCCAACACATTCGAACCAAAAAATATACATTCTCAGCAAACAAGAACATGAGCAAAAAGACTTTTAACTACTACTTAATAGTTGATTTAAGATAACTCCTATCTGAAACTATTTACAAATCAAAATCTTGGATTGTATCACACGTCCATCATTTGAGAGCAAACTAAATGCTAGTAAACGAATTCTGATAAGGAAATCAATTTATTGCGCGGATCTCAATTCGGAAATGGTTTTATAGCCTAATCAATCATGGATTTGTTTTGCAATGATTTCCATACATATAACAAACTGAGTGTACATCATTCATATCAATGATTGAAAAACTCCTGGAATTCTATGAAGGATTTTGGATATTTGATTTGGCTGATGTTTGATTTGTGTGGAAGTAATGAAAATAAAAAAAAAAATTCCCCAACGTGATAATAACGAATAATAAATATTTACAAACGTTTGCACTCTGTAGATTTTTGACTGCTATGTATACTATGCTGGGTAGTAAACATACGAGTTGAATGTAGTGTTAAAAGTTTTAAAATCCTAGATAAATTCCGCAGGCAAACAGACACTGAAATGTAGAAGAACGAAGCTTGGAAACTTTGTCACTTTATTTTGAGTTAATAACCTCTCTCCCTCAAATGATAGTGAGACTCTTCGCGTTGTTATGAAAATAGAGTGGCTTGAAATAGTACTTATTAGTACTAGTACGCATCCAGGAGCTGTTAGATGACAACTCTTTTTATTTTATTTTTCTTTTTTGGGTTCAGTGGGACTTTCATTTGAAGTTTACATCTTTGATTTTATAGTAAACAAACTTTAAAGAGCAAAATTTAGCAGTTTTAAATTTAATTGTATATTGTTTGAAATAATTTTCAATGAGTAATCTGAAATTTTAAAATAAATATTAGAAAAGTCACAACAACAAAATAGGAATTGTTTTCTTTAGAATATAGGAAAAATTTGATTATCAAATTATTGTTAGATCACATTATTGCAAATTTTAGAAAAGTTTTATTGAAACATTTTTTTGTTTTTTTTTTCGCAATATTTTGTTTTGGAATTGCAACATGAAAATGACGCAACTAATGCCTTATTATACAAACAAGGCGAAAAGAAGAAAAGCGAAGCATGCACAATGTTTGGAAGAGGAGAGAATTGAGATTGGCCCTGGAGAGTTTTATTTTAAGAAAATTCTATTTGTGTTTCCACGCGCCTCCAATTCTTTAAATTTCCGTAGAAAAGGCTCCAAAGTTGAAATGCTCACCAACTTCCACATCCAACTACGACGTATTAATTGGTGACTTGAATAATTTAGCAATTTTTTCGAAATTTTTTTTCCAACTCACTCCAACTCTACCAGCGAATAAGTTGCGCAATAGATCGAATTAAATCTATAGTAATATGCGTAATTTATTCGATTGCCGATCAAAATATGGTAATAAGCGTCGTAAGCGCGAAACACCTTGGAATTTCATTTGAATTCACGTTTACTTCATTTTTACGATTTTGCTTATAATGTCATTGTCACGTTGCTCGCTGTGTTTTCGTCTAATTAAACGCCTCCGAACGAAGTTATCAGCGTACGCAGTGTAGAAATATGTCGATTTGTATGAAAATGATTCCTTGCTGCCCAGAATTTTCATTATATAATGGATGTCATTCAATCAAATGGGCCTTGAACCGTATGGGCATTTTATGCTAAATTCAATAACGCCTTTGACATATTTATTTCGTCATCGATATGGTTATGATTGCTGCTCGGTTTGCTAATCGTGTTTGCTTAATTAATGCTTCATTCGATGGTTTTATGGAAACCCGGAAGGTTGGGCTTTTGATTTTATGCGTTTGTAACCAAATTTTTATGGGGAGTATCAAAACAAATAAACAAACAAACAAGGACTCGAGAAAATTTTATATTTCTATTGTTTATTTGACATTTTATTTATTCATTCATTTCTAGTTTCTTCCTGATTGATAAAATACAAAAAAAGTTTTTGAATTTTTTCCATACATCCAGTTTTTTGAAAATTGCTCGAGGCATTGTCAAACACACAAAAGAAACTAAAACTTTACAAAAAAGAACAAATTCGAGGAAAACTGAAATGTGAACTGCCCTTTTTCAAAGAACTTTATCTTCTTACTATCAACATTTTTTGTATATTGTAAATGACCGTGTGAGCTTTTAAATCCTAACACCCAAAAGTTCATTGTCAGACAAATCCAAAATGTAAGTGATATAATAGAGATTAGGATTCATTTAGCAATGCATTTTTTAATGCACGTGTAAGAAGATAAAAATTGTCGTTATCATCACCATAAAGCACTCTAAAAACGGATATTTCAATTACATATGTAATCAACAATTACATTTTTCTTGCCACTTCTCGAATAGGAAATGATAAAACATGGATACAAAAAGAAATATCGCCACTTTTTTTTACTTTTACTATTAATGACTTTTTCAGCATGTAGATATATGAATGTTTGCTTTTACAATATTATTATTAACGAGTGCATATTTTTGCATATTAATTGCCATTGCTATTGTAGTTTGACGTATTGTAATCAATTCGTGCTGTTGTAAGGAAATAGAAACCTGTTTTTACCATGAACCTAGATGTCATAAGCATAACAACACGTGTCCTATTTATACATTTTTCCGTTGGGATTGGGGGAAAATGCGGAAAAGTCGCCTCCAATTTAATTAAATATTGTTCAACGACAAACGTTGTAAATTACTAATGTAGTTGACAAATGATTCATAGTCAATGGTAAATATTTTATTGAATTTGAACATGTTTTTCACATATAATTTATTGTTTTACTTTAATTAAAAGTTTTGATAAATTTTAGTTGGGAAATTTGATTTTTCTCTTAAAAGTTCAATAATTTATGTTCACATTAAAGTTTCTGAACTTTTTATTTTATATTTTTAAGACTGCTGATTCGATTAATTTATTTTATTAATATTCTACCAATTAATTGATATATGAATTTATAATTATCTTGTTTACATCTTGATTTTTGAATTCCAAAATTCGCAAAAGTACAAAAATTAACGTCAAATATTTTTGGATATATCTTCCAATCAACTTGATTTGATTTTGGTAATTTGTAGATTATTAAGTGCCCTTGTAAATAATGAAATTATTTTGCAAATTATCCTTTGGAAAAACTTAAAACTCATCAAATTTCCATGATACACTTTTATAATGTTTCCAAGAAAGTTAAAAATTTTGCAAACAAGTGAAATAACTAAAAATACCAATAGAGTAGATAAGAAACGACTTATCAGTTGATTTATGCAAGACTAAACATTAAAATGGCATTAAATTTCCCCTTCAGTTGCAATTAGAAATTTTAAATTTCCGTAGGGTCCCATTTCGGAACTTCTTTCCATTTGATATTCTTATAGATTAAATTTTTTAGTGTTTTCTCCGTCTCTTAGTTAGGCATTTGAATAAATTATTCGAATTTGATAGCCGGGAAATTTTCGTGAGTCATGCACGGAACTAATGGGAAAAAGTTTGACTGTACAAGAGGGAAATATTTCAACGAACAGCACCCCCAAAAAAAAAAATAATGAGCTGGCAAGAAAATGCTAGAATGACAATAGGGGCTTAATTAGCAACCAACGATATTATAAATATTGGTAATTAATGTGAGAATTGTACGAATTAAAAGTCATTAAACTTTTGATCAAGTTATCCAAATATTTCTGGTAATAAAATTACAAATTAAATGCCCATCAATCAATTTCTTGAACAGAGCCTCAACGAGTGAACGAAATTAAAGGCTAAAAGTTAAATGTGCGAATGACTCGGCAATAAAAATCTTCGCATATTCTACAAGCTGAATGGCAATTCGATTTTGCATAGATTGTTGCCGACGTTTTATTTATAGACCTCAGGAAATTCCTTCCTTGTGCGTGAATGCGCATGCTACAACTTCTCTTTCAAGATCCAACAAGTCCGAGTGCACAGTGCGAGTACACATTGCGATTCGTTCCAGGTATAAGTGTCATAAACGAACAACAGAGTCGGGGTCCGTCCAATAAGTTCTGCAATTCATCCATCCATGGAAGATCGCAGAAGGCTGAAGCAGATGCACATCAACAAGTGAGTACTGGACCAAGAAATCCCCGGATTTTGTACAAAAATATACACTTTCTTGGAGTTGCACGACGCCGTTTTCGATTTCTACCTGCTTGGTGCTCATTTGTTGTCGGCGATTGCTGGCGAAAATATCGCAAATGACATTGCACGGTCGGGTTTGTTGTCATGTGCTGCTGGTGAACACACGACTATTCGAAGGCCATTCCTTGACTTTGAATTCGTTCGCGAACGGACTGAATGTAAAATGTGTGGTTGTTGGGCATTGGCCGTCAAAATATGGAATGAAGAAGCCAGTCGTAATTAAAAAAGCGAGCGTGAGACGCCTGCATATTTTCGGCCAGCGCGAAAAAAAAAGCGTATGCAAAAACCCAGCGAATTATTATGAACGAGCAATTTATTGTTTTGGACACGTTTGGATCGACTGGCTCCCAGAAACATTTGTTGTTATTCAATGGATGCCACTGGTGTGTGTCATATTGGTTAAATAATTGATTTAATTTTATGTTGATGACACACTCAAGAAAATAACAAACACGAAGACATCTGGAATTGAAGAATTAAAAAAAAAATTCTTTGAATTTGATGATAATTTCAAGACCCATGGATCAAATCATTAAATTTTAGTACCAATTTATAGCTAATTAAATTCTCTTTCAAATACATCAATACTTTATTTTATAGTTGATTAAAAATTTTGATTTTTTGGTAGCTAAACTTCTTCCTATAAGAAACAATAAAGTTAAAATTACTTAGATGTAAATTCAGATACATTTTGATCCACATTTTGGTAACTTCTGCTTTAATAACAATTGTTGTTATCTAATTTGGTAAATTAATAATTGGTATTAGTAATTATAGTAATTTGGCTAATTGTCATTTCGCAACTATTGATTTTTACACTTTAAACTTTCATTATTGAATTAAAAGTTCAGAAAGTTTTTAATGAATTATTGTATAAATTAGTTAATATGTTGGATATCAGTGCATCAATCTTTGCAATTTTTGGGTTTATTTAATGTTAATTAAATAAGCTTTCAAATGATAACAACGCTTTTTGAATTTTTATTCATAAAATATAACTTGAGTTATGTTAAACTTTTCCAAATTTTAATAAGAATGCAAATAATTCTTTGTCAAATTTGATTCATATTTTAGGAACCACTGCTTCAATAATCATGATTTTTATCTTAATTTATTGATAATTAAACAGTCTTTTAATTACTTTATTACATGATTATATTTTACGCAGAAAATATCATCTATTGACTTACAAAGTTGCTTTAACAATCTGACAAATTTCAAAAAGTTTTCTTTGCATTATTTTGCATTTTGGTTTATATTTTAAAAAATTTGGCATCGAGCAAAAAAAACTTTATGCTCAATTTATAGGTAATTAAATTTTCTTTAAATTGTTTCTATTCCTTGACAAATTATTATTTAAAAAATACAACTTTTTCGCCATAAAATTGAAGTAAAATTTAGATTGAGTCCAAAAATCTTAACTCTACATTTTGCTCTATATCTTGATTATTGATATTTAAATCAAAATGGCACTTAGCATTAATTGTTGTCAATTAAATTATCTTTAATATGGTACTCTTTAATGGTTAAAATTTATTTTTGAAATTTGAATTTTTGCTATTCAAACTTTGCAGTTAAAAATTGAAGACTGCAAATAATTCTTCATATATTGTTGTTAAAATTTTGGATCCATTGACCCATCGTAAATTAAGGTCACTAAATAGTCACTCATCCGACCTCCAAATTGCAGACAATGTTGTTTCATTTCATTAGTCAAAAAATCCTGGAACAAATGAAATATGAAAATATTATAAATCAAGAATGAATTTAAAAACATTTGATTTAAAACCCCGATGCAAATAAACAATAAAAACAATGAAGTCTCTGGCTCATATTGCAAAACATATTTTGGCATTGACCATAGATGGAGCATGAAGTTGCAAATCAACCGCAATAACTTAAATTTAAACTGCCAGAGGACGTCTGCACATAATACAATTCAGAAATTATGCAAAACCTGCTGAAACTTGAACGTCAAACAAATTCTTGTTTTTGCTACCATATATTCGATTGACTATCGAATATCAGACACTAATTATTCCACGAATACCAACGGAATGTATGGCATTCATTCAGTCTACAACACGTGAAATAATTAAATGAAATTAATTCGCTTGATAAGACATTCAAATAAAAGGCGACATATCAGGTAACTTTATTCGCTTGATGACGACTCCATTTTGCAGGAAATTCTCGTTTTTATCATTCGCACACACATTTTTATATAAATAAATGAGGCGCCATGAGGAATTTAAACAGCAGAAAAAATATGCTGATATGATAAAAACGAAGGTTTAATATTCGAGTTGCATAGCGAGCAATTTTCTCTACAAATCCTTAGAATTTTTCAATACGGTTTTTTGCGTGGTACTTTTTGAAAGTTGAACAAGTTCCTTGTAATTGGACACTTTAGTGACAGTTCCAAGGAGGAAAAAGAGACCATAAAACCTTCAATTACATTTAACAAGACACGAACGAACACCCTTTTTACCAGGCAATAAAAACATAAAAAATTGAAACCCTTCATTATCAAAACCCTTAATTTGGGAATTATAAGAGATTATATCCTGTTAGGAAACCCAAAAAAAAACGAATGGTAAAGATGCACACTATTGACTACATTGCATGCACTTCCGTATTTGTCATTCGTGCCCCAATTGTTCCATGAATTTTCCCAAAGTTGAAGAGGAACTCCCCTTGAAAAACCCTCCTCCAGATGGTTTATTCAGTCGTTATGTCCCTGTTATTTCTTCGTGGTTAATGACTTCATACGCTCATAATTTGGAACGAAAATTGAAAAAATGGAATATTTTAGTTTTTCCCTTATTGATTCAATTAAATATTGAATAACTGAGTAGGAAGTAAATATTTGTATGATGGATGCTTCGTTATCAAATACAGGCTGTAATCTCAATGGGTGGCACTCACAAACAAACACACAACTGGTACGGATATCTATTACAAATATTTCGATAAGTAGTATGTAGTACGAGTATTTGTAGTACTCTAATCAGCAGTGCACTTGAATGAGCTTAACGTGCCTTTCAATTAGCTTAATTACATCAGCATTATTTCAGGTGTTGTAAAAATGATGTAATTTTAGATGGGATTTTTACAGGATTTCAGAATCTCGTGTCGATACTTGAAATGACTTGATAACTAGATAAGAAGATAATTGAAAGGTCATAAAGTAAATAAAAATTAAGGAATTATTTTGCAATTTATTTTTTGGTAATTCATACTGACAATTATTTTTTTAATTAATTAATAGATACTTAATTTAATTTCTTATTAAATTGAGTTTTCAAATCGAATTTACAGAAATCTACAATTTGATCAAAATGAAACTGAAAAAATGTAAGATTTATAACTCAAAATTCATTCAATGATTCAGAAAGATATCTCAGATCGACATTCCTAAAATCAACTTTATACTCTTCTACGAAACACATTTGTTACCAGTCTTCATCATCCATTCAAAGAATTGCTAAAACGTGAAATAAAATGTACCCGAAATCAAATACAATTTATTATAATGAATTGAAATTAACGAACACATTCATAAATTAACGAATTGATTTATTTCAATGATGAATAATTTGCTATAAATTCTCTTTAAGTTTCCAAACTGAAATAGTAGATGTAGATTAACAATCCTAACGTGACAAATTCAACGGATCAATTAATTATTTCTCAACACCTTGTAGATTAACTTATTAAAATTAATCACTACGAATGTCAATCATATTGTCATTTCTTTTTTTGTGGTTTTAACACTTGGTTGCTTCAATTTTGCAATGATTGCAATCGGCTGAACGCATTCCAACATGGCAATAAATAATTTCAATTATAACGCAATTATAACGCTACCAATACGTGTAATTAAACATTAAATCATTGCGATTTTCTCGTTTCGTTCCCATTTATAACGCGTCTCGCATCGTATTATTATTAATCTCTGTATTAGGACTATAACTACATAGTTAACTTATAAGCAAATAGTGAGGAAAAAAACGATGAAATATGTGGCGATCTGGAGCGAACTGAACTGAATATGGAAAAACGCCCAACGCATTAACATGCCCATAATATTCATTGGCATGACTTCATCGTCATCCGGACGAGTTTTTTCTATCAGACTAGAGATTTTACAAATATAATTGATACAGTTATGAGTTAAAAAGGCGTAGTCGAATTGAGCAGATCATCGGAATTCTTTATTGTTCTTTATTAATGTCATAATTTTTGTTCAGGTCAAATATCTTTGATATTTAGAATATTCCTCGAAGGATCAGTTCTATCTTTTATCTGTATTGAATGAAGCAATTATGCAAATTTTTGATACTAAAATGATGAAAGAAAAGTATTAAATCGGTTTTATTTATTTATTATATTTTTATAGCACAATACAAATTGAAATAATATTTGAAGTTTACAATTTCTGAAAATGCTTTAATTTTTAAATATTTTACTTGCTGAGCCTCCGCATAATCACCAAAATTCGACACCCATCCAACCCATTACACAACATCCGAAATCAACAGCTTTACGAAAAAACTAACATACCACCCCTCCAATCCCGTCATGCAGAGCTCCTACAAAGATTTATTTCACACCCTACGCACCTGACCAACATGATCTCCCTACTAAAATCCCGCCATCTCCCACATTCAACAAAACTTAAATNTCTGTTTTTAAATAATTAACATCCTTCACGCAAATGATAGTCACTGGCAGAAAGACTCAGGTCGGTAGCCGGTTTCGCTACAAATAGTTATATTTATAAACTGTCACATATAACAATGTAAAATATGCGAAACAAATGTTCTAATTATTACTTCTTCAGAATGAACATTTGAGATTTTAGTGATTTCTAAATTGACGATTAGCATAAGACCAAAATTCTAGAGAAATAAAAATACTTTAAAAAAATATTCACGCATTATTTTGTGAGATAATTGAATCTTTAGTTCTAAAATCAATGAAAAGATATTAAAAATTTGAATATGAAGTTCTTCACAAAATGCTTAACATTTGCAATTAATACTTGCATCCCAAATTAAACGTTTGATGAATTTCTTTGATTCTAATCGTAGCTATCATAAAATTTGTTTACGATTACGATTTTCAAACAGGACTTTAATTTGCTACGAATTATAGTATCTTATGAGCACTCAGCAGAAATGATTTCTAGCTCTAAAGATAAGCACGATAAGCAACTAATCAGCAATGGTGCATAATTTATTAATCACGTAACGCGTAAATTTTCAATCTCAACAAGCCAAAAAAAAATATAAGTACACTGAAGAATATTTATTATTTATGACCAGGCGAACTTTCACTCGATGCAGATGAATTTTTGGCGCAATTTCTAAGCCCCGTTATTAATTACACGTGCGATTCAGGCCGGTTTGCATGCTTTTTGCAATTTCCAACATTCAGTATCAATTTTCTTGCACATTACACCAGCCAGCACAAAGAATCCTTTAATGTCACGATCAATTAGGAATGGGTGCAGACGCACGCTTCTTTGCTCTCGGAGAGATACAAGAACATGACCATCAACATCAGTGATCGATGCATCGGAAGAGGCGCGAAGAATGCAAGCGTCGCGTACGCATCGATGCAATTGAATCGATTGCAGATTATCGATTCGAAATTTCTGGCCTGACGTGCGTGCATGATTCGTGTTCACTTGCTATTATGTCACGCGAAAGAATGGCGCATATCATTCCATCTTCGGGCCGCAGAGTTATTCCGACTTGGATTGCATTTGTTTGGGCTCGGACGACCTTGCATTTAAAAGGTGAACGAATCGTTTATATCGGCAATAAATTATACCGAGCAATTTACATATTTGTTGCTATTAGCATTGAGAATCCGCCTCGACTTTTCCTATCCAGTTGGTGCATTGTTAATTAAACCAGACCATCCTTGATTGAAGCGAACAATCTTGGAAAAATCTTGCTGGAAACTCTTGCATCAAGACGAACCGTGTTCGACATGAATGAAGAATGCAGAATTTTCACTTTGCATTAGATAATGAGCGTTCTACTTAGGGAAAAAATGCAGATAGACAATCAGACAATGTCACATGCATGGAGGATTCTTCAGACCCAAGCAGAAGAAGAAGAAGATGTTAGCTCATTAAGAGTCCAATTAGGAATGCATCGAGTATCACAGTTTCTCGAATTAAGTGGGTCTCTCGTTTATGTAATGTTCCTCGTTTTGAAATTCTTATATTCAATTATTTCTGCATTTGTTTGCCAATTATAGATGACTCGCATCGATGAGAGTGTAATTTAATCAAGTACAAAGCAAGTGTTCACTTTGCGGATTGAAACCACTTAATGATGATGATCAACGATCACAGAGTTCTTCGTGTGCTCCTAATAAAATTGCATTGCACTAAATTTGCAATCTTTAAATATCAACTTCTCATGAGCGAGCTCCTCGCCTTAAATGCATCAACACGGATTTAATTTCCGTTTTTTCCCAAAGAAACGTTCAATAAATCTAAACAATATCTTGAACTCTTCAACGCAGGAAATTTTCAATTCGTTATGCATTAATGCATCAATCGTTAATTGCAATAAGTTTATTAGCGTTCTCATTTTTGAGCACTAAATTATGCTGCTTATCATCAACCCACTAATGCGTGCAATTAATTTCAAATTTAATTACACATCGTTTTCCTCAATTAGAAACGGTGAAGAATGATGAAATTTTGGTGCTAACAAGGAAGATTAGACACGGACGCATCATCTCATCACGAATCCATCAAGTTGGTTGATAACGAATTATGAAACGGCCCATGATGGATAAATAATCGAAGGAATTGTAATAAACGTCAGCCATAACTTGCTTCATTTCGATGCGTTTGCAAATTTACCAACTGGTATGAAGATAAGGCATGCACGTTTTATTGGTGTAATTACACGAGCATGGCGAGATATGGGCGAAGAAGAAGGCATTTCGCACGCACTGACACGTGAAACATGCGTCCATTCAGTGCGAAAAAGCGGAAAACGCTTCATTGGTATTATACGTGCATGATGCGAAATTATGCAAAATGTCAATTAGATGCATGCGCCTCTATAACCCTGCTAACCCTGCATAAATCTGCATGAAGATGTAAAATGCAGGAAGAAGATGATGATGATGACTATTTTTGGTTGTATCGTCAAGATTGCAATGTTTTATTGTTCAATTTGCTATTATAGTTTCATATCATCAATACCCAAAAGGATTGTGTCATTTCTATTAAAACAAAAACTACTAATTTTTTTTGGAATTTGGTGACATGTTGAATTTCCAAATTGACATTTTTTACATTTTAGCTAACTATCATTAAAAGTAGCAGATTATTACTCAATTAAGATAATTTGAAATTTGCTTTCTTATTCTTTGACAAAATGTATTGATTTTTTGAGAGACTCAATTTATTCAAAAATGATTTTGTACATTGTACTCAAACCTGGGAACAGAATCATATTATTATTAATCTAAAGTTAAACTTTGGTATTAGGTCAAATCAAAAAACTTCAATTTCTTTTAATAAGACAACTATTAAATTAATTTGTCATGTGTTCTTTTCGATCATTTCTAATCTTTTCCCATATTCAAAAAAAGTTTTTCATTTAGTTCCTTGTAAAATATATATGATTTGGAATGGGAAAAGTTTTTAACAATTTTGGCTCTTCAGAAAAAATATTTCTCTGTTTTAAAAAATAAAAAGTTGGTGGTCAATATAAAATGCATCATCCAGGTTTAGAATTTTTTTAGGCTTTTTCTTGTTGTACATGGTTTCAGATTGTAATAAAAAATATCTTTACAGTGAATGATAAGTATAGAATTATTTTTCAAAGAATTTTAGAAAAGAGAGAAGGTAATAAATTACCAATTTCTTCTTTGGAAAATATGATTAGTTTGAGGGGTTTTCAACTCTTTCGAATTGAAGGCTTTCTCATTTAAAAAGTTTGGTAATAAACTGAAAATATGGTAATTTATTGGAAAAAGATCTTGTGAATAAGATAGATATAGAAGAAGTTATTATCAATTTGCCTGCCTTATTCATTAAATTTGAAGATTTTCCAATTCCAAAATTTTCTTGAGCCTCTCTCGCTTTGTATTTATTTTTCCTGAAATTGAAGATATGGAAGAAGAAACAGTATACATAATAAATTAATATGATATTATGATGTAGCAAGATTAAAATAAATGTCTTATAAAGAGGAAGTTAGTAATAACTCTTGAAGGTTGAGTTTACTTCAAATTACTTTGTTTTCAACAATTAAAAAATTCAATTTGGTTGCTTTTCTTGAAGAAAATTTCATCTTATCAGACTCCTACGAAGAAAATCTGATATAACATTCGATGTCGTTACTTACCGCGAATAAATCGAAGATTCACTCCGCCGCATTTTAGTTTATGACCATCGATTAAGCATCGACAAGCAATAATTAACTTCCCGGTGCGTGCGCGTGTCATGCAAATGCGCAAAAATCTCAACACCAAGATGCGCAAGATGAAGCACTTCTCGACTGGAAATCGTATATAATTTTGGAATCCGGCTTCGATTCGTCTCAGCCAATTGACTCGAACACCATACGCAACACACGCATAAATCACACTCGGCAAAAAGTTTACTCGCTGAAGAATATCGCCAATTGGACAAGCAGCAAAATACAAGTAGGTTAATCCCATCTTACATAATTCGAACATGGTACAAATTCCTCATTAAGGCTTAATTATATCAATTACGCCTTCGATTCAATCGTCTATAAATATACTCATTTAAACGATATTTTAATAAATTTAGACATTTTTCGATATAATTACTAATCAACTATTTTTTTACGAGTCAATAAAATTACAAATTTATTTCATACTCAATTTCGAATGAAGATAACACTCAGTATTAATTGAAATTATCAAACAACTTATTTATAAATTATTTGATTTAGAGAGTGCCTATAAAGGAAAGTCTTCATTTCTAAGAAATTGATCCAGCATCGAAAATTTCCATATAAATCAAATGATGATGAGTAAATTTATTCAAAAACAGGTGCCAGAAATCTTCGAATATCTTCAGACACATTTTTATTGATCGGCTACTTCATTCTTATGCTAACGAGCCGATAATAGATGTTATACAATTGTTAATAGATGACATAACGTGCTGGGATAAATTTGTTTACACGTATGGCTTTTCAATTTCGGCTGCATAAATTCCACCAAACGGTTCTTTATGAGCTGTAGCTGTTCGCTTTCTTGTTTATCTCTTCATAACTTCCAGCATTACATTGTTGTGTTTTATTGCTTTTAAATTTCGCTAAGTATTCATTTTCCAATCAAATAAATTATAATATTTGTTTGCCTACCTTCGGGAAAGATGGGAAAATATGCAGTTGCGAAATGCGATACGCTCCGCGAAGAATATAAATCAAACGCTATTAGCAATCGAGTACATTCATCGTTTGGCGTTAATTATCCGATTGATTCTTCAATAAAATGATCATCAATCAACCGATTCTTTTTTTGCAGTATGCAGCTTTAATGATGAATTAATAACGCACTTAATGCACGAGTTGCTGCATTGTGGATGATTACATAGTTGAAATTTCTTGTAAGGAAACGGTGCGTGCCAAATAAATTATTTCTCTGTGCGTATGATATTAATAACTATGCGATAATTACTGCGTATTCAATCCTCGGCTTCTGCGTATTCATAGATTACAATCAAATATTTGTCATCAGTCCACAAGAAACTCGAGGCGTTTATTTATAATTCATTGAAACTTAAGATCGAAAGATAAAATTCTTCAGATGTAAATGTATTTTATCGTCTGGACAGAAATAACAGAAGTTAAAAAACAGATTTTTTTAAATAATTGTTGATTGTTGATATAAAGTATTTCCTTATAGTTTTGCTCTTGTAACGAAGATGGTGCTCAAATGATAAATCCACAAGAAATAACATAAGGAAAATTGTGCAATCACATTCAATCTTATTTCCCAATGGGAATAATCTATAGTTCTGTTTATGATTGGCATATTTGCATCTTCATCGATTGTTCTTCACGCATAAATTACATGATGGTATTCTCGGTTATCATGGACAAATGCATTACTTTCCAGTTTCTCATACAATGGCTGAAAATTAACAATAGAAACCAATTAGTGCATCGAACGTTCGAAACCAAACGCGGTTATTTATTAACTTTGGTACAATGCTTTAACTTTTAAAACCTACCATCTTGCAACATTGTCGAAGACATGGTTCTTAGTGGTATACCATGAAAGATTTATAATGCACGCACGAGAATATTCTTCAATGCACTTATTTGGTAAAACACCTTCAGGCGAAACTACATTGCAAGAATGCTTATGATACCACTAGATGATAAATCATTCCTTATAATTCCTACCAGAATCTTCCAGACAATTGAGTTGTTTATCTAATAGCTGTGTATATCTTTCAGATATGTCTTCTTGTAATCGCCTGTCTGGCTACTGCACATGGTGCAATTGCTCCCGGACAAAACGCCTATCTTCCTCCTCAACAAAATGGATATAACTACAATAAACCGAGTGTACCATTCCAACCACAGCAGCCAACACCACAACCCTTCCGGCCAGCATCGCCATCACCTCCAAGACCAACACCCTACCAACCACCGAAGCCAACCTATGGTCCTCCAGCACCCAAGCCAACGTATGGAGGTCCACCATCGCCGCAACCTCAACCAACTTACGGAGTACCATCATCACCGGTTCCTCGACCATCACAACCATCTTTCGGACTTCCAAGTCCTCAGCCACCAAGGCCATTCAACCCGCAACCAACTCCTCCGAGACCTACGTATGGTGCACCTCAAGGACCACCACCTTCAGGACCCAATTATGTGGGACAACCTTCCGGACCCACTGGACAACACGCTGCGGTAAGAGTATATTCAAGTAGTAGAAATATGCCGATTCTAGATGATGACGATGCATTAGGTGTGCATCTTGATCTAGAACCGGTTGATTCTTGCTACTCAACTATGTGATCTAATCTAAGTGTCATTTTAGCATGAAGACCACCATCATCACGAACCGGGAATGCCGTTTGACTTTAACTACGCCGTTAAGGATGACCAATACGGAAATGACTACTCGCACAATGCCGTCAGCGATGGCGATGTCACCACTGGTGAATACCGAATCCAATTACCCGATGGTCGCACACAAATCGTCAAGTACACCGCCGACTGGAAGAGTGGTTTCCATGCGCAAGTGAGGTTCGAAGGTACACCCACGTATCCCCAATATCAGGGTCGTCCCAGCAATCAGCAACCATCTTATCAGGGTCCTCCAGCTGGACCAACTCAAGGATACCCGAGTGGACCAGCTCGTCCGAGTGGTCCAACCCAAGGTTATCCGAGTGGTCCGGCCAGACCTAGCCAGCCAACGCAGGGTTATCCGAGTGGTCCAGCTAGACCCAGTGGTCCAACTCAAGGGTATCCGAGTGGGCCCAAGCCGACTCCTAGTTTCCCATCCGGCCCATCTAGGCCAACTCAGGGTTATCCTAGTGGACCAGCCAGACCCAGTGGACCAACGCAGGGATACCCAAGCACTCCAGCTAGACCTAATCAAATCCCGGGCGGACAGCAGTACACTCCGGATGGTGGCTATAAGTATTAAGACGAACAATCCACGGACTTATTAAGATAATACAGAAGTAATATATCAGTAAGCTGTAATTTGACGTACTTAATTTTAGTTGTTGAATGATTCATGCGTTACTTGGAACCGTTTTTGATTGTATTATAATTTAAATTTCTACATAGTTTATTCATTTTGTAAGTATTTAATAGTCAGGATTCTGATATAGTATTATTAATATTATTTATGGTTTATTACCCTATTTCTTCGCAGTTGTTTGATCAATATCAAAGTTTTATTTAAGGAATTTAAATTGGCCGTATTTATTTATTTTTTATAAAGAAAAATCAGCAGAATTTTGTTAGAATTATTAAGTAGATTTGTAATATTTTTGTGAAAATTTTAAATAAATATTTTTCAATACATATTACTTTGGTTAATAATATGAATTATGAATATTCTAAACTCTTTTAATATACAACTAAATAGACACCGGAATATTTTTTATGAGAATTAAAGATTCGTCAATCTAAGAAAACAATGTGATAATATGAAGAACAACAGAATAACAACAATATGATTGTTTTTCACAATTTAAACATTCTACTATTCTACCATTCTAACATCATTGTTCTTTAAATCAGAGTTTAACATATGCAACCAACAATTTTCTACTTTTTGTTGCCTATGTTTATTCCTGTAGCTTTCAATTAAAACATTCCAAAAACAAGAAATAAACATTTTTGGGAAGAATTTCAATTATAAATCTTTCTATTTTTATTATGGAGAAAAGGTACCAAATGAAATCATAATTTCCTGAAAAGTTTCAGAAATAAAACAGTTTGAAACATATTTATTGTTAGTTTTAAATTTTCTTCACTACACGTTTTTAAAAATGTTATATGAGATAGAATCATAGTTATATTTTCAAAATGTATCTTATTTTCTTAGATAATTCAATTCTAAATTCTTCTTTTGTTGATCTATTTCTTTAATATTTTCGTGAAGTGTAAATATCTTCATGGAAAATAAATGTTTCTCAAAGTTGCTGTTCATTTTAAAAGTTTTTGATGATATTACATAAAATATTTATTATCACTTTGTCTAAAAATTTTATTTGTTTGATGGAAATATTTGAGAATTATATTTCCTGATTGTTTTCTGCAAAAGTTATTACTATTTTCATCCTAACAACCTACAATTCAAAAATTTGGATAATTTCTTTTCATTGGATAAAACTAATTTCAAATATGTTCAATTTAAACATTCATTAGAAATGACTAATTCACCGAACAATTTTCCAATAAAGTTGAAGCCTTGAATTTATCATATTATCATATAGTATATTTGTTATTAATTTTTCTTTAACATGAATGTTATTCACATCATTCAGACTCTTTGAAAATTATTTTTTCTGATAGGGTGGAATTTTTTTCTCCTTAGGAAATTAGTTTTTCCATCCTAAGAATCTTGAAGGATATGAATAACTAATTTTCAGTGAATAAAACTAATTTTAATATGTTTAAATTAAACATTCATTAAAAATGAGTAATTTCGGAAACAATTTTCCAATAGGGTTGAAACGGGAATCTTGATCAAGGATTTAAATATACAATTGTAACATATCTAAAAGAGAATCGCCTTCATTTTTCCTATCATGTATAAACACTCATTAAAATAAATCAGAATATGGAGGAACCTTCTGATTTCACAAGTTTGCAAAACCTATTGAAATAATAATTAACCGATGACAGAAACTAACTCATCCTTTTTATTCTGTACATACTTTTTCAACTTATACTTGCAATTAAATCACCTTGCGTAATTATCTCCATAAAAAAATGTAATGACTGCACTTGCATAGTATGCGCACATTGAGAGCAACAATGCAGTATTCTGACCTGCAACTATTTGCAAATCGTTGTGAACGCTGCACGGTGAAAAATCAGATTCCCAAGAATTAAAAGCGAATTACATATTTTTACCACCGCCCATCCTTGCATCTCTTCAACTCTTCACACCAATTCAAAGCATTTCCTAACGAGGCTGCGGTATCAGGTCAACGCGATGCGAATACTAATCGACTTATTTCGCAAATATCTCCGTTAATTATACATCCATGCGCATGATGCACATTAATGAAGATAATTACACTCACTTTTGGATATTTACCCAATTACAACGTTGGATTCATTGTATTTCTGCACGGATTTGCAATACCAACAATTTCCGTTGAGGTGTTGATTGAAATTTATAATTTTTAAATGATAACATCTCCTAATTTCTATATAATGATTATGATGATGACTATACTATGTTAATATCGTAAAAGTATAATTATAGTTTAGTTGCAAAATGTGTTTAATTGCATGTTTACTCCAGGGTTGCAAAAAACATTTGTAGATTCATTAACAATTTATTTCTCGTATAAACACTGGCAATCAATGGCAATTCATACTTAATATACAACCAGAATTGCAAATAACTTACAAATAATGTAATGAGATGAGAATTTAAAAATTACTGGACAGCAATAATCCCAACCAAACCTGAATTGCAACTTCTCTTTGCGAAAAGTGCATTTTGCTGCCAACTTTACCCCACTTTACAAAAATATACATAACCTATTTACATAAACAAATTTATTCCAAGTGATTATTTTGTGGTTCAAGCAAACAACTTCCAGAAAATTATGGAGCACCATATGCATTTGAAGGCTTGACTTTGTTGCCAAATCCAGTATTCGCATAGGTATCATAGTTGTTATTGTTATTGTAGTTATTCTGATTGTAGTTTTGGTTGTTGTTATAGTTATCATAACCAGATCCCGTGTTTGGGGCACCATATCCAGTGCTAAGTGCAGCATATTGATTGTTAATTGCAATCGGATTCACAGGAGCTCCATATTGATTGCTAGGGGCATTGTAATGTTGCTGTGGTTGGTTGTAATTGCTGCCGGAATGTTGGTACGCTTGGTTGTTGTAGTTGCTTGCGTAGCCGCCATTGTTGTTGTTGTTGTAATTCTGATTGTTCTTGTTGTAGTTGTAGCCGGCATTGGCGTTGTTGTAATTGTTGTATTGTTCTGGATAGTGCGCTTCGCCTTCATATCGGACGTCTGCGTGGAAACCGGTCTTCCAGTCGGCGTAGTAGGTGACAATTTGTGTGCGACCATCCGGAAGTGCCACCCGATAAGAACCTGTCACTTGATTTCCATCGCTTTGCTCTTGTCGGTTGTAATTCGTGCCAGTGTAATCATCCTTGACTTGGTAGCCAAATTCGTAGGCTTTTGGCTGGAAGAAGATGAACAAGGTGAGTACAAAAATTTATGGAGTTGGTAAAAGATTTCGGAAGGTCAACAATGTTTTGTAATGGTGTTCTAATTTTGAGATTACAGGATGTGACACCAACTTGTTTTTTGTATATTGCTAAATGTTTGCAGCAATTGAAAATTATAGCATAACCAGAAAATTGTTTTTTTAGTGATTTTACAAATTTTGAGATCAGAATTAGTATCTTTTTCAATTTCTTGTAAGAGTTCTTAAAGATATCATTACTCTACTACTCTATTTTTTTAAATAAAGGTATTGCAATTTATATTGTAATTTTTCACAGCAATATTTAAACTTTGAGATTTGAATTTGTATCTTTATCATTTTCTTACAAGAGTTCATAAAGATATCACTAGTCTTATGTTGTATCTTCTTGTTTAGCTAGGGATTCATTTTTTTTAATGAAGGTATTGCAATTTGTATTGTAATTTTTCTCACCAATATTCATATTTTGAGATTTGAATTTGTATCTTTTTCATTTTCTTTCAAGAGTATTTAGAGATATCAATAGTTTTATGTTGCATCTTCTTATCTAATTAGGAATAAATTTTTTAATGAGGGTATTGCACTTTTTATTATAATTTTTCTCAGCAAGATTCAAATTTTCAGATTTCAATTTGTATCTTTTTTATTTTCTTCCAAGAGCTCATCGAGATATCACTAATCTTATGTTGCATCTTCTTCTTTAGCTAGGATTAAAGTTTTTAATGAAGGTATTGCAATTTGTATTGTAATTTTTCTCAGCAATATTCAAATTTTGAAATTTAAATTTTATTTTTTTTTATATCCTTTCAAAAGTTTATATCTTGAGATATCAAGAGTTATCAACAGAAATCAAGAGTTAAACCTTTTAATGATAGTATTGTCCATTTAAATTATTATTATGAAATATCATATCATTAAATACCTTTCAAGAAACAAGTTGTCTAAAACAGCAATTGGAACAACATTTAAAGAACTCAATTGAACATCCAATAACTCCAATTTCGAAAATAGTCAAACAAGACAATTTCTTAGAAATGGCAAATAAATTAAGAACCTCTTCAATGAATAACGCTAATGTTGAAGTCCAATCAAGCGAACCATAATGGACAACGTAATTTGAAGCATTTGGTTACATCATTGAAGCCAATTTATTCACAGATGTCATCCGTAAATGAAGGATTTGATTTTAAGTGAAATTGTTATTTCAATATATTGAGTCATTCAGATCTTTTAGATTACGGAAAGACTTTCTGAATATGTACTTTCATTGAATTCTTGATTGCATTTTGGACCTTTGCATATTTATGGCTACATTTAAGAAATAGGTATAACTTTGGACATGCAAAACCAACTTGGTAAATTTTATTGTATCGCTATTTACGAACAATTTTAAACTCGTGGGCGCGGTTCGCAATCATCTCATATGGAGTACAAGATAATCTTGCGTGGACCATAAACTCAATCCGTGTAAGAGTAACTAGCAATCAAGCAGCATGGTAGTAAATTGCCAGGTCAGGATCTCCTGCTATGGGTCTTTAGGTCATTTCCTCAAGTTGCATATTAATCATACACACTGCATGCCATTTTAAAGGTTACCATTACAGAACTTGCTGGTATATGGAATTGAAATGATTTAATTTGGAATTTAAAAATGGATCAATTTCTTGAGAATAAGCATCACTTCTTCACAATAGGAATTAGTTGATTCGGTTTTCCGAAATTGTTTTTGGACTCACCTCGCCGTAACCATGATCATTATTGTGATGATGATCATAGTCACCTCCTTGTTGATGATTATCGTAGTTGGGTTGACCATAAGAAGTCACCGGGGCGGCAATACCATTGTTAACTCCATGGCCAATGTTCTGATTGTTGTAGTTATTGTAGCCAGCAGCATTATTACTGAAGGGTACACCATATTGAGGTGCTGGAGGTTCAGCAAGAACCATCACTAACGACGAACAAGCTACTAAAATCTAAACATAAAAGAATTAGGTTTTTATATGTTTGAAAATCATTGCTCTTCAAAGTATGAAATAGTAGATTAAAGTAGTATTTTTCAATTTTTCGGAAAAATTACTAGTTTTCTGGTTTATGAAGTTTTCATGTGGTAACAAGAAGACAAAGAAATTTGAACGAAAATCCAATTTGTGAAAACATGGAACTTTAAGTTTTCAATTTGCTGAACAATTACATGCAACAGAAGTAATTGCTGTTGTTGAAGTTACTGTTACAAGAACGATGCTCTTATTAGTAACTTCATGTAAAATCTTATTTGGAGTCGTGATTTGTTGGAACTGCACACTTGAAATTGCACGTTTTGCATTTTCTAACGTTGAAATATTTCTAGGAATTTCACGTACTAAATTTTTAGGGCACGTTCCAAAAACACAAAGTTAAGAAAGCCCATTTTCAACTTATACTTTTACTCGTAAATTCAACTGTATAAAGAGATCTAAAATTTTGATTACATTAATTAAAATTTTGTAAATTTCCCTCATTAATATTAATATAAATTTCATGTTTGAAAGAGTGTTAACTAGCTGGTTGAAATACCAGTTTGAATCGAACGTAAAATAAAAGGGAAATGAGTCTGCTGAATGAATGAAATGAATGGAGCAACATTATGACAAGAACGCGCATCTGCATACAACATTTCTTCGCTTCCAACTTGGAATTCCCACAATTGATTTAAATTAACGCAAACACTGGCAGAAAATCCTGGGTGCTTGCAAATAGTTTTCAAACAATGAAAGCCATCTCTATCGTCTGACGACTGCATGTTACCATCAACTTCCTCTTCCATTCTTCACTACTCCAACGAATTGTTGAACCGTTCGATGGCGGGAAACCCAACGAAATCCACGGTGGAATTTTGAGCGAAAAGCCTGTGACAATTTCTAGCCTCGTTAGCGTCTCTTTATTACGAGACATAAATCACATTGAATTTCAAGTGAAGTTTAGAAAATCTGCGCTGCAACATGTCGCTCCTAATGATTTTGATCGATTTTATCTTGAATGGGCGCACAATGGTGGAGAAAATGATCTTCAGTTTTACCGAGTTTTAACGAGCAAAAGTGCATCGAATCCTCACTCACCGTGAAAAGCATTGCGGATTGGGCTGTAATCCTTGACGTGATAGAAGCAATTCGGTAAATGTTGTCACTGCGAACAAGATTTATCAGGCACACTCTCGTTAGATGAAGCGCGCTCTTATTGTGCGAGATGATGGTGCGTTGGTGATTACTTGCACTCGACTGAATTAACGGGAAAAAATAATTTGGTTTTTATAGCGAAATTGAAGCACGACCACATTCGCACGCATCGCGCGTCTCTGCAATCTGGGAATTGCGCGACACGCGGAATTTTATTTCCAAGAGGATGGATGCTTCGAGAAGAAGGCGGCTGATGGGGCGTCCTGCTGGTTGCTGGGTAGTGGTAACGCGAAGATTTGGCAATCGTATTGTCTTTATCTAAGTGGAGTATTCGCGGTGTACTTTTACTCTAGAAACTGACTGATGGTGCGGTTACAGAAGCTGAAGAAGCCGGCGCACTCCCACGCGAACAAATCGCACAAACCAGTCAGCAAATGGCTCACAAAGGAGATTTTGCGTCTCTCACTCGAACCAGCTGTAAATTTTGTTATTTTATACCAAATTACAACATTTTCTTGTACCAGTTTTCTTGCGGCTCGTGCAACAAAGCCACACATCAAATTTGATGAAGATGAGCGCTGAGATGTTGCTTTGATTACTTTCCTATAACATTTTACATAATTTCCAATTCATTTCACATCATCGTCAGTTTGATTTCACGCTGATGTCCATCAAGTATGCTCGCATTCGAACTATGCACGTACGTTCACTTCGAGTTCTAATAAGCCGTATTTGCACAATACGTGCCTGAATTGACCAAACGTCAAGCTGGTCAATTTCTCATCGGTGCAATTTCTTTGCTGCCGAACCATAATTAATACAATTTGCCGCTGCTCGAAGATATCTTCATGCAGGGTGGTTTACCATCAAGCACCATGTTGCAATCATAGAAGCAAATTGATCTCTGGCATCCTTCACGTTTGTAACTACTTCGTGCTCGACTTTCTGCCTTTTTTCGATGTTCTTCGATGGATTAAACCTGAATTCGTTTCATCCAATAGGTAATTTCTGATGTGCTATTTGGCATAATTTGCAGTCTTCTCTAATTACAAAGCAATGCATTATCGAAAAGCACTTAAGTCTCTTCTACTTAAAGTGTCAAAACACTTACAGATTTCAACCTAGAAACATTAAACGCTTTTTATGTTTAACTGCATTCAATTATAATTCATATTTTGCAATATGCTTTGTATTCATTTATTCATTAATTTAAACCTTGGAGATTATTAATTTAAATTGGTACAAGATAATAAAGGGTTTCATCTTGTTCTTGAGCTCCAAGTAAGTGTATAATTACCAAACAACTTTCAGTCTCCCTTCTTGTATTTGTAGTTAATTTGTATGTTTCCCATTTTTTTGGCAATGTAATTGACACTTTTGTTACCTCTGATCATAGAGTACAATGCGCATTCTAGCATTAACGATTGCCAAATTGTTTACGTGCTGTTCAAGAACTGGCAGATTTGGAGCAATGGAATCAACAATTAGCAAATTGTTACTGATGTAGGATGTTATATAATTGGAGGATCTTCGAGTGGCTCGAGAGGTTTAACTGTTGCAGATTGCAGTATTGTTGAGCACTTGCAACAATACTTCCATTTTGGAAACAGATTAAATCTAATTTTGAGCGAAGAAATATATCATTTGAAAATTGTGTGTTTTATTACTTGTAGCTTGGTATACACATTTGATGATGCAGTTATCTTTTATCACATTAAAAATTGTACATTATGTGTTGCCAAGCATGTAGTTTAATATTACAACATAATAACAATAGGTAACTTGTAAAAAATTGTTTTTAGTGATGGAAAATCTTCATGAAGTCTTTAGGTGTTTATGTGAGCTCTTTGCACTGAGATGAAATTCACATAAGAACATTTTTATGGAATCATCAATTATTTATTACGATGTTGCTGCATTTCTCGACATTTCAGGTGAAAATGAATTGAATCAATCGTGATGATTGCACATTTGCAACTATAAATTTCCCATTACACATTCTATTGTAATAAATATAATTATCATATAGTTCTATTTATTCATTGAATTTGATACTTGAAATTTAATTAATTTTTGCCATTAATGTCTGAAATTTTCTGAAAAAATTTGGGAAGATCAAAGAAATTTGGAGAAAACATTATTTTTTTTACAAAAAAATCATTTTGTAAACTCTGGATTTTCCAAAAATTAAATTATGATTTAAACATGAAAAGCACATAAATAATTATTTTTAAAACGAGAAATTTAATTGTAATCTCATTAAATAAGAGAATATTACTTAGAAACTTGTTAGTTCATTCTTCATTCAAAAATGTTTGTCAGACGATTAAAAGCGCAATGAAACTTATTTAGAATCACTTTCGCAACCAAATGATTAAATCACCATTTTGCGGAATTGCACTAGTTATTTTGTTAACAGTTAATTAGAGTTTTAATTTAAATATTGTGCTAGGAATCTGAAGTAACTCTGGTTGCTTCACATGCTCTTTTCCTTTGTGCACAATTCAACAATTCCGCAACACACGATGCGATGCGATTAGACATAAATAAGAAATGTTCAACGATGCACAAAATTTATTTCCTTACACATACACACACACATGCACGCACACGAAGAAGCGTGCTACAATTTGCAGACTTTGCGCAATTGTCTCCCAGCGAAATTTTCGTGAAGATTCAATGAGTAATTAGCGTTCGAACATTCACCGAACGAACGAATTGATAGATATTGCACGCATACGTCATGCTGGGACTCATTTGTACCTCCGAAAAGTCGCACGTTTCAAAATAAAACGCAGAATCGTCATCACCATCGTCGTCGTAATCTGTTTGATTCGTGGTGAAAGAGAACTCGCAGAAGAGTCTCGTTTTTTGCTGGGTCGGATGGCATCGTCAACGTCGTCGCTTTGTTACACGATGGTTTGATGATACACTTACATATTGTCGACACGGATTCGACAAGAAAATAATGCAAACGAAATGCGATTATATCATAATGGTTGTTGTTGCACGCCCACGAGCTTTTGTCTGCGCGCATGGTGCTCGCGTTATGTTTTATTTGTTGTCATACAAGCGCGATCTGCATGCTGGGCTTGATGCAATGGATGAGTGGGTAATGTGCTTGGAAGATACATACATAGAAGAAATTCAAAAACGAGCGCACATGTAATGATCTAAAAAGAAAATCGAATGGGCTTTTTTGCGTGCGCATCGTGAACGGTTTCAGCACGCACGAATTCGTTCGGTTTACAACATTTGATGAAATTCTCATTATTCGATGTTTGCCAGCATCATCTCGCGCTGGTAACAAACAATTGCGGTCTGCTAAAGGTGATTTGGATGCAAATTGAGGTGACTGTCCATCTTACAAATCTATAAATTATATGTCGAATGCTCGTTGAATTTAAATCAAAATGTAGAAGTTGTGATGCTAGTAATTTCTTAGTACACCTTTTCTTGTTGTTATTCAGAAAGCATTAATTAAATTTCAAACAAGAAGAAATATAATTCGGAGTTGATAAATGAAATTTGTGGAAATATTGCCAATTGTAATCCAGAAAACGTCACTAATTCAGAATGCTATAAATGTAATTACGATTCATGAAATGTAATTCGGAAATTGTCATTTGAAATTCAGAAAGCATTACATATTATTTAGATTTCATTGAAGTTGATTTACGTTGTATTTATAAACTGAGTGATAATTAATGCTGCATTAATTATGTCAATAATCTGATGATGTCTTCGTATAATTTACCTATAAAAAACTGAATTATTATTTACTTATTATTCTCAATTTCAGTTGATGTATTCTCAATTAAATTTGACTAATCTGAAATACATTCAATCATTTCTGATATTAAATTTATGTTTTCTCAATTAAATTTACCAAAATAGATTACAATTGTTACAAACTGAATTGTATTAATAACGAATCTGAATTACATTTTCTGCTCACTTAATTACAATTTACAAATCAGAATTGCATTTTGTACTTTCTGAATTACTACTGGAAAAAGTGTAGTTAGTAAAATTAATTATTAATCACAATGGAAATATTAGGCATTTTAATTTACAAGAGGTGTGCTTAGAATTCTATCAAACACGATGAAGTAAATGTTAGTAATTTATTGGCAATATTCGATATCAAAAATTTATGATATCAATTTTGAACGTTATGAACATTGTACTAAATTTTCTTTCTGGGGGTTTTACAATTACTTCATCGAAAAATGTTGTTGGGTTGGACTAGATAAAATTTTGAACAGAAGATATTTTAGTCAATTATGATACAAGTTATCAATATCTTATTCAATTTGAAAAATATATCTCCATGAACTTAATGAACATATTAATTGATAAAAACTCCACATAAAGACTTCATTTCTGTGATTTTGCCAACAAGCAACAAATTTTACACTAGACTGACTGTGAATATCTTAGCCAGACAAAATCAAGCAACAATCATTTTTCTCTTCGCTTCTTCACATCTCTTCGTTGCGCGTCTCTTCAACGTGCACTTACATGCATCAAGTGGCTGACAAAACAGTTCGAATTGCACAAACGCTTTTCACTTGATCCATTTATGCACTCGCAGAATGTATACGCACTCGAGCTCGCTCTATCAACAATCAACAATCGCACGCGTAATTCACAAAGAGGCAAATTCGCGAAAATAAAATGTGTTGTTCATTTAAACAAAGTACTCCATTGTAACTCAATGATTCGTGATGCAGTTCTCAGTCCTTCTTGTAACTTGCAACATCTCCATCGAAATCTCTAAGCAAATATAGAATCTAAAAATTACATCTATTTGAATTGCAATTCAATCAAAACCGTTCAGACAACAATAATTTTAATCATAATCATAATTCTCAGGTATAAATAAACTTATTGTTAAAGTTTTTATATTAATTATCTGTTATAATATCTTTGCTTCTATAAATATTTGTGTTTGTAGTTTATTGATAATTTAATTCATTATAATTGAATAAATGGCACACAATTATACTTTAAAATAGGATTTTTTGTAAATGAATAGTTTAATGTTGCAAAATAATAAGTTTAGCCAAAAATTACTTCATGTCTATTGTGTGATGTTTTAAGATATTATAACAAAGAAATCATAAAGGAATTTCAACTATATCTAACTAATCACATTTAGTAGTAATTGTATTAACAACATATTTATCTAAAAGACAATTTCAACATCTTCAATTCAATAAAATTTGAAATTTTGAAACATTCAATTTAGAATTTATTTTTGAAATTTAACTAAATACAATAAGTTTACTCCAAAAAAATAAACATTTTCCTATATTTGAACCATAGAAAATTTTATTTTCATTTTGATGCCTTATAAAAATATTTTCGTCTTCTTAATGTATTTTAAATTTAATTCTAAATTAAACATTCAATAATCTATTAATTTTTGATCTAAAAATAAAAGTTATCATCTTATCTATTATATTTTGCATAAAGTTTTAAATGAAGGTATACTATGCAAAAAATCAACAAGTTTAAAATATTCAGAAATCTGCTAAAATCAGAAACTGATTTGCATTGAATTTCGGGAATTTTTATACGGACCATTAATTACAAGTACAAAAGAGGTGTTTTTGAGGTGAATTACACAATAAGTTCACATTTGTATAATTCCATTGTATTTAGCTGCCAAAATGTAGATTTTGACCAAATTTTGTAGGTACAAGAAAAATTCGTTACTGTTAAAGATCTTAAGTGCACGTGTATTTTACAAATTTTGAAGATTTTCACGAGGATAAATGATTGCATAATTTCTTTCATTAAATTATGCTTTCAACATTTCATTTAAGTTATATCATTCAACACATTATAGTTTAATGGATTGACAAATCGTCAAAATTGTGAATTCAATTTTTAATTGTTTATATGAAATTGGAATTATTGACGGGAATATTATTATTTATTAATCTTTATTATGTTGCTTGGCCAATTATTATCTCTTTCAGTTAATTTTCAAGTCATTATCCAATACAATGAACACTTAATTAATTTGATTGTTACAATGTAAAAAGTCCAAAAATGTTGCGTAATCTCATATCATCTTTTCGGTTAGATATTATAAAAGAACAATCTATTAGTCTTCTCTTACAAAAAAATAAATAATGGAATAATTGAATAATAAATATTTTTGGATTATTTCACATTGGAATTAATTTTGTGATCACAGTAAATATTTTTTCTCGGCTTTATAAGTTACAATGTAAATAAATACACTTCCTAATTAATTGTAATCAATTATAGTCTGCCAATAACTAAGCTATAAAATAAACTTCAGAATAATGACTTATAATACCTTCTCAAAAGCCACTGTCTAGTTCTTCACTAATTTTTTATAAATATAATAAAACATGTGCTTATATTGTTAATACTCAATGATTTTCAGCAAAACTCTTATAACAATTTAAAGACAACTCAATCACCTGGTGACAAAACTAGAAAAATAAAACCAACTCCCATAAGATTTAATAACATCTTCTAGCTTGTAATTCGCCATCTCGTTTACACAATTTATGCAGACTACTTGTTGCTGATACTCTTTGCAGACTTGAGATTTAATTACAAAAACGGCGAATGTGACTCTTGCTTAATTCATTTAAGAAAGCATCTGTTCCCTCAGATTTCCAGATTTTTAAGTAATTCAGATTAAGATGAATCGACTCTTGTTGTTGGAATTCGTGTACATTTGCATTGTTCTTGTAGGAAAAATAAAAATAAAAAAATCCGATGCACGAGATTTAAATTAGTGGCAAATTGCCTGCCTTTATGCGCACACAGCTCGCAACTTCTTCAGCAGTGAATGTGGTTTGGCTGGAATAATCGCGGATGATATTTCAACACATTTATGCGAAATAAGCTGCTGATGCTATGAGATTCAGCTGGATTTGTGTTCACGTATTCCATCTAGTTCCAATTTCGAGTCAAGTGGAAGAAAATTGCCTATTATATAATTAGATCTTGCAATATGTTTGGACTTATCTTCAGATAATGTTTGCGTTAAGTTGTATATTTGTTTGTAAAACTATAAGATGTTGCATAAATTTAGCGTGGATAGAGATTTGATTATTCATATTGCAAATAGCATATAGAAACAATTTTGCACAATATTTTGTGTGAATGTGTGTATAATACAATAATATTTATAATTCAAATGTATCATTTTGCGAATATGATTATTTAAAAAGTGGATTGGGGAAAAAGTTATATGAATGAAAAATTACACTATTTTCAACTTTGTATTTTATTGAAATAATTCAGGAAAATTGTTGGTACAAAATGACAAATTTAAAATTCATAATCATCATAACAAAGAATGTTAATTAAGTTCTCCTTGGAATAATTACTTCCTAATTCATTAACATAAATCTTTAAATTTTAAAATTATAATTTTTCTGGCAAAAAATAGATTTCAATTTAAACAATTTTTAATTCTTTAGACAAAACAGGAAAACAAACATGATCATAGACAATTACCTCATTTAAAAAGATTCCCAAAGAACAATAAAAATGACACAATATTTGGACATCTTCTGAATTTCTTGTAATTTTTTGGCTAGCAATAAAATTAATAATAGATTCATCTCCTTTCATGTTTATGTATACAACATCAATAATGATATAATAATTTACCATTTTTAGTCTTCATGTTAATTTCGCAGACAATTACTTAAAACTTGCTTGAAAATTACCATGAACATCAAAAATAATAATATATGAGCAAATCAATTTATAGCTTCACTAATGATAGACCACACACAAATAGATCACCTTTCGTTTTTGATGTGCCGCTGTCTCTTGTGAAATATTTCCTATGGCTGAGAATCCCATTCATCATAATCGCATATTCAAATAGGGTTTAATTTTGATTAACGCATTATTACAAAATTATTACAGTTTTACTGCATTTCGAAACGACTAATATATCATATCCAAGAATAGCAAACAGTCATTATATACCAATTATATTTCCAGATTTGTAATAATACTATAATAGTAATATTGGTTGAAACAATAATCACCTAATGTTGTAGCATTAGTACCCACTAATTGCGATCTGTTAATTAATTTCCACTTGCCTACGCAAAAATACCAAATGGCTGGTAATAAAAGAGCAAACAATTATTTTTTAAGAATAAAGATATTCGTAAATCACAAAGCTAGGAAATCATTAAAATATTTAGTTGGGGATTAATTAAAATAATTACCAAGGTTCATGGTTCAAAAAATGGCTCAAAAGAACAAATCTTAATTTTTGTGTTTAATATAATGAGTTTATAAGAATTGTAGTTATTAAAGGACATTTCTTATAATTTCTCATTAAGGAAGATTATGAATCACGTTTTTGTGCAAATAACAACAATCGTTTAAAGAAAGATAGTCGGGTAACAATATTTGCAATTAATGGATCTGATTGGTATCAGATTTTACAATATTTCAATTAGAAGTAAACGAACTCTTGCAAAACGAGAATGCACGAGAATTTTTCCGTGTGTTTAGTTCTTGTTCTAGAATATGATGATATAATCTTGGAAAATTAGTTCATGGTCATGATTCTTTATGGTCATGCAATGAATTATTAAATGAACGACAAATGTTATAAGTTATAATATTGATAGAAATAGATATATCAAAGTTTTCTTCTTTCTTTTCATTGCATAAGAAAACTATTCATTAATTATTTATTAAAATATCGTTGTTAGTCATAGAAATATAGAAATATAGACTATTTGTAACAAATAAAAAAATGATGACCATTTTCATCAAAGAATTAGAATACTTCGACCATTTTTTGAAGTACTATTTGCAACTTTTCAAATATCAAGACAAAATTTATTGTTTTTCAGGAATCTTAACTAATAACTCAGAAAAAAAACTAAAAAAATGGTACAAAATAATGTTATTTAATAACATTTGCCCAGCAAAATTTTTAACCTGACCAAACAAAGATTTCTTGATAAGAAAATTAATGACAATATTTGTTTATCTTAATGATAATTTTTAACCATAAAATGAATATTATTTTGAGTACTTATGTAATCATCATCTACAATTATGATACCTTCATAAGAATTTCATTAACATCCATGATAATTTTGTCATCTATTTGAAAATTGATTGTAATTTGGAAAATTGTCCGAAAATAGACGATAATGGTCGATTTTTTATCAATCGCCAAAATGTTTCACACGAGTGAAGCAATAAAAGTATTTGTGTACATTGGAAATATAATGTTGGATTTTTCCTTCAAAATCAACCCACAAACAAAAAATTTTGAATGGGATTACAGTACAAACGCAAAAATGCGTCTAACTTTCAAATTCTTACTAATGCTTCTCATTTGTTGCTACAGCCTACCATTAAATTTACACGAACTTAACAAAATCAATATCATTTACTTTTTTGAATATATAACAGTTGCAAGTTTGCTGATAATATGTTCACTTTATTCGAGTTTCCAACGACGAAATTTTGCAACTCTCTTGAATTTGATCGATGAAATGGATCATATTGTAGATTCGTTGCAATTACACCCTCGCAAATGGTGGTCAAATTCCAAATGTTTCACTTGGCTCACGACATTTATGTTAAGCAGTGTTCTGAGCGAACTTTTTGTATTGTATTTTGGATCGATTATGATCGATCCTGACTGCAGACTAGCTTTGATAATGAAATACCCAATGTATTTTTGCTTGTCGCCAAAATATGTCTTTCTAGCATTTATAATGACAACATATAATTGCGGGATGTGTGAACTAATTGATTTTATCGATCAACGTTCTGAAAATAATTTGGCAAACGCAAAGTGGAATTTATGCGGTATGTGTAAGCCTCCAGATATGGATCATAAAGTTGACAAGATCCAAATGGATCATTTATGTAATTTGCATTTGTTGCAAGCTACACATACTGTTTTCAAAATACTTAATCGAATTTTACATTATGTGAATATACTACATTTGTGGAATATTTCTTATTGTGCTGCTGCCTGGGAATGTATATTCATCATACTCTTTATGCTATCATTTATTGCAAAGGGTTCTACAGATCAAAGTATTGCTAATTGGCTTTGTCCATTATTGATCACCACAAGCATTACAGCCACGTTTTTGGGATGCTCTGTATTTTTTCATATGATTATGGAAAGGGTGAGTTTTGGAAAAAGATTTCGTAACATGTTTCAAGACGCAATTACCACAATTATCTGGCATGCCAAAAGTTTGCAGCATTGTTAATCAGTATTCTTTCTAGCAAAATCAACTGGCGCAAGTCGTTTGCAAATTCTATCGAAGCATCAATCCCAAGTTGATATCTTCCGAGCTGAAGACAATTGCTTTCCTACTTCTAATTAAGTGTAAACATGATCCAGTCATATTTAAAGTTAGGAATTTGAAATTTGAACCTAGAGTTGCTATGTTGGTGAGTTGAAATGCTCTATTATGTTCTTCTTATAATTGCTTATAACAGTTTATAGATTCCATGATAGTTTTTGGCAGTACTATCTTTGCATTTGGTTTCTATATCGATTAAACCGCGTATTTAAATCTAATTAATTACTTAACTTAAGTTACATTCATGGTGTATGTTTCTGGAAAAAAAAGAGATTTCTTAAAATAAATCAAGTATATTTGGCTTATGAACAATAAAATTAAGCGATGCTGAAATGAATTGCATGCAACAGAATTCCCAAAATTCAGCAAATGCCCATAATTCAGGTTGCTAAAACCCCTCCAGATATTTTATCCCACCAAGCATGGATAGAATTTCTAACCTCACTTGTTCGCTCATGTTCGTCATATCGCATGTTTTCTTCTTTTGGTTTACTACTTGTGTGCAATTTATAAAAAGAAAATGGGAAAATTAAATGTTTCCCTGCTTCGTTATTTGTCTGCTGAGGATTATAGGGTATTAACAGCTGTAAGTACTATAATATACTATGTGCATCAAAAATTGAATGATTTCCTTGTAACTTATTGTTAGATCGAAATGGGCATGAAGAATCATGAACTTGTCCCAGCCTCCTTAGTTGCAACTATAGCCAATTTAAAACATGGAGGTGTGCATAAATTGCTCAGGGATTTATGCAAAAATCGACTGTTGGCATATGAAAGAGGCAAAAAATGTAAGTATTGATCTCAATTGTTTGTACTGTTCTGATGCATTCTTCTTGCAGATGATGGTTATCGACTTACCAATATGGGTTATGATTACTTGGCACTCAAAGTTCTTACAAAGCGAGATGTTGTTGCTTCATTTGGAAACCAGATTGGTGTAGGCAAAGAAAGTAATATTTATGTAGTGGCAAATGGAGATTGTGAACAACTCTGCTTAAAGTTGCACAGACTGGGCAGGACATGCTTCAGAAATATTAAGGATAAACGTGACTATCACAAAAATAGGAAAAGCATGTCATGGCTGTATTTGTCCAGAATATCTGCGACAAAAGAATTTGCTTATATGAAAGCTTTATATGATAGAGGATTTCCAGTTCCCAAACCTATTGACTACAACAGACACTGTGTGATTATGGAATTAGTTATTGGGAAACCTTTGTAATTGAAGTCATATATTAACATATATATTTACTAACTGTTATTTTTTAGGATCAATGTTATGATGGTTGATAATATTGAAAGTCTCTATGATCAATTGATGGATCTTATAATCAGATTTGCAGATGCTGGAGTAATTCATGGAGATTTTAATGAATTCAATATAATGCTAACAGATGATGAAAAACCAGTTATTATAGATTTTCCACAAATGGTGTCAACTGCACATGTGAACGCTGAAATGCTTTTCGATCGAGATGTAGAATGCATCAAGGCGTTTTTTAAGAAACGATTTAACTATGAAAGTGAACTGTATCCTAAATTCTCTGATATTCAGCGATCGGATAATTTAGATGCAGAAATACTTTGTTCTGGTTTAACAAAGGAAATGGCCCGCGATATAAATATTGAATTAGGCATTGAAAGCGATTCAAATTCAGAAAGTGAACATGAAGAAGTTTGTGAAAAGAAAAACGGCACGGAAGAAGATATTAGTGTATCCGTGCAGGCACTGGATTTGAATGATATCCATGAAGAAAATACAAGCACTGCAGAGATTTTTCAAAAACTCCAAGAAATGAAATCGAATTTTAAACAGGATGACTATGAATCATCATCTTGCTCAGACAACTCATTTGGTTCCTTTGAATGTGGAAGCATAAGATCCACAGCAACTTCTATACATCCTGACGAGATAAAGAAACGAGTTCGAAAGCAAATTAATGCAAGGGAAAAGAAAGATAAACGCAAAAGATGTGTTGTTAAGGGCGAAGCCAGCGCCGTTACTCGATCCAGAAGGGAAAATAATGATACGATAAAACAAACTCATGGAATTTGGGGATAATAGTGAGCACAAACTTTTTATACCTAATAAAAGGGTAAATATTTAGTTTTAATGTTTAATTACTTTTAACTTGATATAGATAGTTCTTATAATTGTATTTGGGATTATCAAATAAAATTATGAGAAGAGTTGATCTAAGAATATTCTAACAGAAAATAATATTATTTCCTTAGTATTATCTCCTTTCACAGTTTGTTTTCAGCGATTTCCGAAAGTGTCTGGTTGGTACCACCAATAGAGGCGTTATCGTCGCATTAGTAATGACCTTGAAATCGGAAAAGTTGCAAATTTTTTATTCAGGTCGGTACATTTTCGATTGTATTTCTCGAACCATTTGTCCGATCTTTATGATTAAAAGTTAGGCTTGAATGCAATTTAATTCTCTATCATTTCCGGGACAGTTTAATTTTATTTTCTCACGGGATCTATGCTTTTTTCGCGTTTGAATTCAGAAGAGTTGCAATTATTTGTTCAGTTCTCTACATTTTCGCGTGTATTTCTCGAACCATTTGTCCGATCGTTATGACTAAAAGTTTGGCTTGAAGGCAATTTAATTCTCTATCATTTCCGGTACAGTTCTATTTGTTTCTCACGGGAACTCTACTTTTTTCGGATTTGAATTCGAAAAAGTTGCAAATTTTTTGCTCAGTTCGGTACATTTTCGATTGTATTTCTCGAACCATTGGTCCGATCTTTATGATTAAAAGTTAGGCTTGTAGGCAATTTAATTCTCTAACATTTCCGGGATAGTTTAATTTAATTTTCTCACGGGATCTATGTTTTTTTTCGCGTTTGAATTCAGAAAAGTTGCAATTTTTTGTTCAGTTCTCTACATTTTCGCGTGTATTTCTCGAACCATTTGTCCGATCTTTATGATTAAAAGATAGGCTTGTAGGCAATTAAATTGTCTCACATTTCCGGGATAGTTTAATTTAGCTCTCCCACCGGAACTATGCTTTGTTAGAGTTGAATTCTGAAATGTTGCCATTTTTTGTTCAGTTCTGTACATTATCGCTTGTATTTTTCCAACCAATTGTCCGATTGTAATGATTATAAGTTAGGCTAATAGGCAATTAAATTTTCTATCATTTCCTTGTTCTCGTAGGGTAATTAAGACAATTTCTATTTTCGATTAGACATTTCAAAATATACCGTCGCGTTTAAATGAATGTTTGCGACTTTGTTTACTAAGCCATCCGTCGCATATATGTATATTTTTATCGCGTTCCCTCGTTTTTGTTTGTTTACTTCGCAGTTGGTCATCGAATTTTTGTGCGTCACATTTAGTAGTTGTCCGTCGGCAAAAATGGTTGTTCATAAATTCTGTTTTGTGAAGTGCATTATTATTTTCAGCAAGCGAACATTACAGCGGTGTCGTGTATGTCTTCCACACATGGCTTCGTGAATGTATCCAGCACCAACGGAAAATTAAAGGTTTATTTTATATACACATTTTTGTTTCGGCCGAACTAGATGTAACATGATTTTGTGTTGGATGAATGCTTTGTTGTGAATTTTGTACTATATTGTGCACACATTGTGCTCCTCCCATGCTTATCATGTGTATCAACCTTTACTATTTTGTCTATAAAATTGTCTGAAACTTAGTACCAAGACTATAGTCTTTGCACATTTTCAACATCCGAAAATTGCCGAAAAATATTACCAAGACTATAGTCTTTGCTTATTTTCAACGTACGAAATTGCCCGAAAATCAGTACCAAGACTATAGTCTTTGCTTATTATCAGAGGGCAAAATTGACCGATAATTAGTACCAAGTCTTTTCATATTTTCGAGTCCGTAAAATTGTCGAAAATCAGTACCAAGACTATATATAGTCTTTGCTTATTTTAAGAGTACAAAATTGACCGATAATTAGTACCAAGTCTTTGCTCATTTTCGCGCTAGTAAAATTGTCGAAAATCAGTACTGTCTATTTCACATTTCTGTTTTTACATAAGTTTAATGCAAAGAGTGAAATACATATAGCAGCATGCATCGTTTAAACGTGCGCCGAAAAAACCTGTAACATTTATGTCAGTTTTTTAC